>JAQQAC010019064.1:18595404-18822482 GCA_029783875.1 Phataginus tricuspis
GACTTAGAAACTGGTTCCTGTGAACAGACAGGCAAGCGAAAAGAAACCACTCAGGAAAAAAAAAGAAAAAAACCCTCGGTAGAGGCGTGGACTCTGAAACAGTCTAAACCCAGCTCTGCCCTTCAGAGCTTCAGCTTCCTCATCTGTAAAATTCCTTGTCATCGATTCTACGAGCAATTTTCCCCTCCCATTTTAACATCTCTAAAATTAGAGTGCAATTTGCAATCAATGGCCAGTTACAGATGAGATTTTTTTTTTCCTTAACATTAGTAATGGTGAGTCTTAGGGTCCTGGATTCAGTGACATACGGTATTTCCCCTTTGTTTTCAGATCAGTAATCCTGTAGGTAAACCCTCTGGCATCGGACCTGCACATAGCAGAGTCCAAAAAAAAAAAAAAAAAAGTGCTACTTTAACCCTATTCAAGATATTAGAAAACAGTCTTCAAAGACACTTGGGGAATTGTTTGATTTCTACCCTCAGACTCTCTACTGTCATTATTGGCCTTAGGAGGCGTTTTGTACAGACGTGGGCCAAGTGCTCTAACTCTGCAAATGGCCCTGGAAAAAAGGCAAGAGGGTGGTGGGGTAGGGAGAAAGACCAGAGAGGGAGACTTAAAGGTGCAGTGTGAATCGATCACCTCACTGGAACTTTATAATGGCACCTGAAGTGTAAGACATGCTGGTTCCAAGCCCGGAAAAGGCAAATAAGCCCAAATGAAGGGATCAAGCCACGTGAATGACTCAGCAATGAGGACAGAAGAATATTCACAACAAATCATGTTAGACTCAGAGCACCAGACCTGAAAAGGTTGAGAAACCATGCACTTCAATTAGTAAAGTTGGACCAGTAAAGCTGGCAACTGAAAATATAAAACTTTTTCTTTTTTCTCTCTTTCTCTCTCTCTCTTTTTTTTTTTTTTTGGTCAGAAAGGGGCTTGCTTGATGCAAAGGTCCTGTCGATTTTTGAAGGAAATGAAGGAACACTGTGAGGTACATAGGAGTAGATCTGGAAAGAATGCCTACATTTACCTCGGCTTAGAATCCAGCTGCTGCCCCCCCCCCCCCCCACCCCACCTCCTACCCACCCACCACAAGTGATTTGTTCAGTTTGGATTGTATCAGTTCTATCCTTGGTTAATGGATTCTTGTTGACCTAGGTCTGGTCACCATGCTCCTATAAATCTTTAACAGGACAATCATTATTTTTATACATATTTCCCTATCTCTTGAGGCTGGGGGAACAAGTTTTAGGTTAGAGGGAGAAATACAAAAATAAGCCATAAGCTACAGGCAGATATGAGCAGAAACTATTTAACCCAAAGTTAGGGCAGTGAAGGATATAGATACAACATGAAGGTAGAGATGCCAAGCTTTCATTCAGCCTGTTTCGGTTTGGTTTTTGAAATGCTTTTTATGAAAGGATCTCATTACTTAAGGGAGAAGGGGTAATACTTAAAGCAAGATCAGGGTTTGATCTGTATGGATCTGGAGAAGTTCTGCAGGATGTCAAGTGTTTATGGTTTTGCAGGTCCCAATTATAAGCATTAGGGAAGGACATTAAAACATCAAGATAAATAAACTTACAAAAAAATATGTGTAAGTAGTGATTCAGGACAGTCAACTTTAGGAGAAGGGAATTACTACTGAATTAGTTTAGGGGTAGAATTGCCAATTGTTATGTTACTTTTATGGTTGAATAGAGCAAAGGTGAAAATACTCAATTTTGCATGTAATTCAGCATACGATTGTATAAGTTTGGCCACTTCTACTCAGTGAATAAGTAGACTTGTTTAACAGACTTATATCTAGAAAATACAGATCATACAAAAATGCAGAACTGGGTTTTTTTTACTAAGAGAGCTTGGCAAATAGCAACATGTTTATAAATATTTTCTATGATGTAATTTGTTCCTTAATTTAATCAAGATGACTTTTCGTCAGAAATAATTTTTGTTGGGAACTTATGTTTGAAATGCTGAGACAGAAGTTGAACTGTTTTAATGTAATTTTAATTAAAAACATTCCATAGTGTTAGGGTTAATCTGCTTGGCAATTTTGATGGAGGCATGCCATGATTATTGGTGAAGTAGATAGGATTTTATGTTTTTAGCAATATCTTATCTACCCACAACCTGGCCTGTGTTCTGGGGAGGTTTGTGGTATAATTACCATTAAGTAGGCCTGGACCACTGAACACTCAACTCAGATCTACAAATGGACTACAAACACTTTTAATGAAGATGCCACATTGTTGACACTCTATATATTTTGAAAGTAATTTTTTATCTCTTTTCATTTGAAACTTGTTTACGGCATAGTCATCCCTATCCTTTGGGTGGTTCCAGAAATGGCTGGAAATAGATGTGCCTGATCCTGGGGGTGGCTAGCAGAGGGTGCTATGGATGTGGAATTGGCACAGCAGGATGCACTGCAGTTTGCAGAAGTATTGAGATTGTGACTATACACCCAGATCCTCAGCCTGGAAGAAATCAAGCTTCCTGATTTTGATGAATTTGGATCTGGGCCACCTCCAGCACATTTTATGTACCTTATGTACTGTTATGTACTGTTCCTCAGACACTTTGGCAATACAAATCACATCTTCTGCATTAATCCTAAAATAGCTGGAGATACTGTAGCTCCTTGGGGGCCTGGCTGACAAGTGGAAGCCAGGTGCCAAGTCCATCAGCTGCATCCCAGCTGTGCCAATCCAAGCATGCGCCACAGTGAGCTGTCACCCAGATGATGCCTGGACAGGAGAGAGCCCATCTCCTGCACCATTCTAGGTATGAATAATCCTTCCTGGAAGCAGTGGGACTAAGCAACAGTAGCTGCAGCCTCCCCAGGCTCTCTTCCACTGTAGCAGAATCTTGAGAAGACTGGATTCCAGCCAGGGCTACTGCTAGAGGGGGGACCTGGTATCTCCATCCCATTCCCTGGGCAGCCCTCACCCCGAGATCCTTCTTCCGGAAGGTAAACCAGTGCTCATGATGGTAAAGTTTACTGGTTGCCCTTCAGTGGGAGGCCAGGTATGCCTATACTAGGCCTTGTTCAGCCTGGAAGACTCAACTCATTATTTTTTTGGTAGGGAATTAACTGGGCAGAAGATGTCAGGTTAACAGAGTTCTACATCTTCTTGCCTTCCTGACCAGACCAGCATGCACTGCCTGGGTAGAGCGGTGTGCTTCCTATATAAGTGTAATACGCCACCTCCCTGTGCACCTCCCTCCCACTTATAAACATTCATGCTCACTCACACACACTCATTCACCTGTCTGCACCTCACACACACATACATTCCCACCAGCCAAATGGACCAACCACCCAAGGGAACCATGGCGCTTCCCTCAGCTTAATAGAAACTCCTTTCCAGCTATCCTCTCCCAGCACCCAAGAATGATATCATTCACCAAGAATCAAGACCCAACCCTCCACCCTAAAAACCAGGGCAGAAAGGATCTGCCTACCTGTGGAATTGCAGGTAACTAGAATCTTTGTCATCACAGAGTACAGGGTGTCAAAGAGCCTTCTGAAGTCTGGGCCACACCAATATGGACAGACAGACAGCACAGATGTGTCCCTCCTACTGGAGTGTGCCACCACTGCCAAAAACACACTCACAAGCTCCTTGATGACTACCCTTAACCCCTGATAAAGCCCCACTGCTCCTGGTCCCACCTAACCAGAAACACCTGGCCAGTGCTCCATGAATCAGAAATAATAAGAATTCTCTGGTTATCACAAGTATCCAAAAACTCATTTTTTCCATCACCCCCATGTCAATGGACCTCCTCAAAGTAAAAGGAATAGTCTTTGGACCCTAACGTGAGCCAAAGCTCCCCAGGAAACCATTAACCTGCTCTTTTTCACCCTCATCTAAGCTTATCTGTGTCAAAAATGGAAGTTCCTATGGCCAGGATCCTCACCTGACCCTAAACTACTTGATGATGTAATTGGCTTATTGCTAGGCTAATGCTTCCACACCCATAGGCAATAAATATTATTGACTGAGTCACTGTACAAAGAGTTCCACACAGTGCTCTGGGTGGAGGCAGAGATGGAGGTGGATTGTGGACCTGCAGATGGCTGGGTGCAGACCGATTCTAGTGCTCAACCTACCACCCTGAGAATAAAGCTGGATATAAACCCTCTCACCCCAACAATGTTTCATTGTCATTTCTCAGTCTCACCGAATCCATAGTGAACTTGTCTGGGGCTGAAACCCTCCGGCAAAACACTATCCTAGCTCAGCCCCCCAGCTGCCTGGTTTGGAGACTCCCAACCATGTGTGTGGAGCCACCACATAACGAAAGGACTTTGCTCTTATGCCTATTTTTCCAAGAATCTAGTTCTGTGTGAAGCCAACTCCCAGGACATGAATGATATTAAAAAGGCTTAAGACTTGGAGAAATGAACTCAGTGGAAACTGATATCAGCGGGCCATGAAGGCTGACCACTGTGGTTTGAAACAACTCTAACAGACAGGAAAACAGTCACTTAGAGTGGGCACTTGGTTTTCAATGATTGGACTTTTCAAACAACTTGCCTAGGCAACCACTCAGCTAAAACCTTATCATATAGGCCCAAATAACAGGAGCCAGCCAAGGCCACCCTAACTCAGGGAAGATCCTCCATTCTGAAAAAATTACAATTAAGCACTCTGAGAACCAGCAGCATGATCAGACACCAGCAACAGGCCAGTATTGCTTTTGGTGGCCCTGGACAAGGTCCTGCACTCTTCTCTAGGAACTTCCAGAATGCAGAGGACGAGGAGGCTTGCTCTGCCATTACAACCCCTCAAGCATGTTCCTTGGGGAAAAGTGAGAACAAAGGTGGCATAGCTGCAGGACACTCACCAGAAGGACCCAGAAGTCAGGCCTTCTGGCAGAATATGCTCGGGGTCTAGCAAAGGGCCAGGAAGACCCTGAAGTCTCCTTTATCCATCTCTGATGCCAGAGGCCCCTGGAAAATCGGTGATGGTCTTGGCCCCTTGAATTGCTAGTATTAGGGATGACATCATCAAGTCGATGCCCATTGCTCTAGAACCAGAGTCCCATTTCCAGCCATCACAGCCCCACTTGTTGAGGTTGGGTTCTAATCCACTGACCTCAGTTTACACTCCAGTGCTGGAGGCATGGTTCAAAGCCTAAGGAATGCCAATCATCTCTGTCTCCAGTTTTGTTAAAAGAAGAACTGGGCCAAACTCCAGAGAGGTCCTACCATTGCTATACAGGGGTTGATTTTCAGCCAGAACCCATTCTGTTTAGTATGTGCTTGTGTAGTTCTAGTTATTAAAAATTTTTAATATGATCCCTGGCTCCATGTCATACAGTTAGCATGACCCATTCCTTTACCCTACCTCTGATGAGTTTTCTGGCTGTGTCAATCTTTATATGACCCAGAACACACGTTGCACAGTAAGTACAGACTCTCCAGGGCCATGAAATGCCTCCTCAATCCCAGGCACTGTACCAGGTGTGTGAACAGCACAGAAACTATCCACGGGCCCTGAGAATCCTCAGGGGCTTTCTAGTTATCACTGGCCCCTGGGACCTTGCTCCAGACATGCTTCCTTCACCAAAGGGAATCAGATATCTGACACATCAGAGGAAAACCTACCACAGATATCTAGAGCCCTCAGGTTACCAGAGAGATGATTCCAGAAGGGAGGCATCATCTAGACTTCTCACCCTTCTTGGCAACATGCCCTTGCTGAAGTTGGGAAGGCCACTTTCTGATTCCTGTAAAGCTGCAGAGGTGGTGCATCCTGTCACATGCTACCTGCAAACAGCCCTGGCTGTGCACATTCTGTCCAGGGAAGTGAAGCCTTCCCTGTCGGGCCCTGCTCCCCCACCAAGAAGAGGCAGGAGATGGCTCAGGGCTGGTTAACGGTATGCACACCTTAAACTGTTTTGGCTAGTCTTATCCCCCGGACCTTCCCTCTTTGGGACCTCCCCTCCCCCAAGCTCTTACGGCTACTTCCTGGCATTTCTGAATTTCAGGCTCACCCTGGGCCTCCATGCAGTCATACTGACCTGAGTGGCACCTGCACTCATCCTGTCCTGCTCTGGCCTGTGCTTGTTCCAGCCCGTCCAGCCTGGGCCCTCTGCTGCCTTTATATTATTTCCTCTTTCCTTTAAAGACATACTGGGTGTGTTTATCCTCAGCTCAGCTCAGAAGCATCCAGACCGATTCCTTTCTGTCCCTCTCAAGACAGGATAAGGGAGTTTCCCTTCCACTGCTCCACCACTGCCGGATGACATCATCAAGTCAATGTCCATGTGCTCCTGAACCAGAGTCCCATTTCCAGCCATCACAGCCCCACTTGTTGAGGTTGGGTTCTAATCCACTGATTACCTAGTGGCCTCAGTTTACACTGCTGTTCTCTCATGTCTTGAGCTGTTGAAAGGGTGGTTGTCCACAGGGTTAAGTCATAGGAGGGCTGCACAGAGCTTCAGGACACAGATGGCTGTCACTCCAGCAGGACAGTCAGGGGTGGCATGCTGGCTGTTATCAAAAGGAGGTCCTCATTGGAGCTGTGACAAAAAATTCACCTGACAATTAAGGAGAGGATTTTATTCAGGCTGTTGCAATGAGGTGAGCATTCAGTAATGAGAACATCTCAAAGAAAAGATTGGGGGCCTGGGGTTTTACATGCAAACAAAGGAGTCATCTTGGAGTCTTATGGGAGTTTCAAGGACAGAAGGAGGTGAGACTTCTCTCCGAAACTCTGAGGGCAGTGTGGTCCTGTGTGGTCAGCTGATTCGTCATTTCTGAAACACAACAGGGTGGGGGGATTTTTTAACCATCACTGCTGAGGTGGCACAAGGCTCAGATAAAGGGCTACACTCTCAGTCCTGACTTATGTTCAAGATGAGTATTGTTTGTCACTGAACGACCCAAAGGCAAGCACAGGTCTCCCAAGTGGAATGAAGAAGGGCCTAAGAAGTATTCTCTCCAGGATCTGTACTGGTGTTGTTCCTACACAACTGGTGAGCCATCTGTGGAGAGGCGGGGGAAAGTTGTTTTAGAGTCCTGGAGAGCAGACATCTTCAAAGAGGGATGCCTAAAACAGAGAAATAATACCATAAAAGTTGTTTGAAAGTAAAAAGCCAGAGGTTGAACCTTGAGAATTAACCAGTCCAGTGGATCCCAGAGGTCAGCTGGAGAAAATCTTGCTGCACCACTCCCTGAGTTTCTTGAAGGTTAGATGGCCATGCTCTTGGTGATGTTGTTCATAGCCTTGGCATGTGTGACCCAAGCATTTTGTTGGACTTCCTTAGTCGTCCAGCAGCAGTTTGTCCAGGGAGAATTCCAGCCCACGCACGGTCTACTGAGGAGATGAGTCTTTTAAGGTTTGTGCCACATGACCAGGCATTAGCTTGCAGAGCATTTTTGGATACCGGGAGGAAAAGCCAGCTGCAAGGCAACCCTGAGTGCTAATAGGGATCCAGGCAGCCAAGTTTTTGTTCTTGGTGATGCTGAGTCAGGCAGGAGAAGGAAAAATTTGAAAAGTTTGGAGGATTGTAGTCAGATATTGAAGAAGACTGGAAGAGCTGAAAATTTGGTAAGGATTGACAATTTGGATAAGGCAACAGCACCCAGTCCAATTCAAAGGTAGGTAACCAAATTGGTTTCTCCACAAGGGGTGGGGGAAGGATGTCAATGAAATCTCATCAGAAAAGGCAGAGTTTACATAGTCATCAGCCACCTGCAATTTACAAAGAGATGCAATAAAATTCAAAGGCAACAAGCAGGGCAAGAGTCTGATAACCCAGACAGATAGGCTGGAAACTGAAACATATTATTTCTCTTTTTTAGTCATCGAGCTTTTGACAAAGGTAGATTCTTCCTGATCACCAAATAAGGCTGGTCTCATTAGATGTGGTCTATTTACATAGGTGTAGCAAGAATGGCTATTTCCCATACAGACCTTCTTAAGTTTGCTGGAGGCTTTAAAAGGAATCTGAGATTGGACTATTAAAAGCCTCTTGAGGCTAGGAAGCCAGGCCAAGAACTTGCCATCAAATGCACCTGCAGCACCTATACATTTGGGCAAATTCTTCTCTCCTCAAGGTCTCCCAAGTATCCCAAGGTTCACGGGCCTGCCGGGAAGTGACCTTCCTTACTTCTCTATAAGGCTTGCATCTTTGTGAACCAAGTACCAGGGCATTTTTCCCAAGAAGGCTTTGTAACCATTGTCTCCATAAAATCAACCTTAGTTCTTTAAAAGTGTCAGGTCATTTCTGATCAAATGAACATCATTCTCAAATATGATATTCTAAGCAAAGCCTGGGTTCATAACCAATGTTTCCTATTATGTCCTATTAACAGGGAAGACAGATTCTTATTGAACCTATGAAAATAACTATATTGCCATGAAATCAAGATTCACATAAAAGCTTCTGGATTTTGGAGGGGTCAAGGAGAGAGAATAAGATACTCACAAATAGCTTGTTTCTTGTTAGCAAAGCATTGCCTATCAAATTTTTATGAATTATAGATAGCTTAAGAAAAAGGAGCGTGAGGTTCCTTATATCCAGAAAACAGAGCATTAAAGCAAGGTCAGCATTATTCCAAACAAAACCCACCATCATCCCTCATCTGTTCATTTTTGTAGGTAATTCATTCTTGTTCCCTTGGGTTTTGGTTAGTAGTCTCATGAACTCATCTGTGACGTGATGACTTGACTAGTGTTCTAAAAATCCTGGCTCAGTCCACTAGCATGGTCTCAAAGTTGTTTAAATGAGGCCCTCAGAAACCTGTACCCCAAAGTCCCTAATACAGTCCTTTTCCCCAGGGCGCTAAGAAAGCCTTTCTTTGTCCAAGACAAATGCTCTAGTCTTTAGCTGATTGTAAATGCTTTCAGAGGAGCACCAGAGAAAAAAAAAAACTATCTGTTGATGACAAAATAAAATGGATGTGGTTACCCTATCGCTGACAATTTCAAAGAGCACAATTGACAAGGAAATTTGGTTGATTGTGTGGCATGCACGCCAAAGTAATAAAGTCAATCCAGAAAACATTTTAGAAAAAACATCTATTAACATAATGAGTAACTCTATTTTCAAAGAAGAGTAGATATAATAGCTAATTTATAAAAATGGAGGAACACAATCTTTACGAAAGCAAAAATCTTCTGGTACAGCATGGAATAATCAGATACAGCATGACATAATATTCCATGAATTTACTGAACATAGAGTTAGAATACCCTAAGAATATGTGAAGAGTACTGAGTAAAGAGACTCTGTAAATCTGGAATAGATTTGCATATTAATATATCTCCATGTTTAAGTGATGTGAGTTTCCAGTTGAAAACTGCCATCCTAGTAATGCCAGATTCAAAGTAAATAAGTTGTGACCGAATTCCCATTTGAAGAAATAGCTGAAAGTATGACTGGTAACACTCACTGTGGCTGTCTGTTATCAGGTGCAGCAGCACCAAGAAATATCTGGGGCAGTGGGACATTGACAAAGCTCTAGGAATTTCCCATACAACGTACAGTTCCTGAAATCTGAATATGATGAGATTTTACCAAACTGATTTAACCCAGGGCAAGCTAAGTCGCATCTCTTCTGATTTAACAACTCCTCCCATGAAACTTATCAATAGTAACCATCAAATAAACCTGATTATTTTCTAGCATTTCTCTTTTTACAAGATGAAAGAATGATCCTTTGTGGTTTTTTTCTTTGGGAAATCTCAAAGAGTTTTAGGTGGAAAAGCTATCATCTAGGATCAGTTTGGGGAAGGCAAACTATTAAAAGTTGTCAAGAGATTTGAACACCTGAAGAAGGTAGGATCATGAATTCCTGAGAAATAATACTTAGCTACTTACTTAGAGCAACAATAAAGGATTTTTAAAACAAACACAGAAGGTAATAGGATTGAATCTCAGTTCTTTCCTAATGAGAAAACTTTGTTCTCTTGCAAAATCAAGGACATGATCAAGGACACATAGTCAACATAAACTGTAGAAGGGCGTTTAGGTAAAATAAAGAATCTCTGTTACCCAGGCAACTACATGGAGGGTAAACAATGTACTTAACAAAAGTACCACCTTACATTCATTTCCTATTGGTGCTCTAACAAATCACCACAAATTGAAGAGCTTAAAACAGCACAATTATCTTAGAGTTAACACAGCGCATTATCTTAGAGTTCTAGATCTCAGAAGTCTAAAATCAGTCTCACTGGGATAAATAAATTTAAGGTGCCAGCAAACTCTTTCCTTTTGAAGGCTTTAGGAAAGAATCCACTTCCTTGCCTTTTCCAGCATCTAGAGGCCCCTTCCATTCCTGGCTCATGGGTCTCTTTTCTCCATCTTCAAAGCCAGTAATGAATTATCTTCCAGTCTCTTCTGCTTCAGTTGCCGTATTACCTTTTTCTCATTCTGCCCCTCTTGCCTGCCTCTTATAAGGACCCTTGTGGTTACACTGAGCCCACCAGATGACCCAGGATAGCTTCCCTGACTCAAGGTCCTTAACTGAATCATACCTGCCACGTTCCTTTTATTTATATTCACAGGTTCCAGGGATTGGGTTTGGGCCATCTTTAGGGGGCCATTATTTAATCTACCATAAACCCCTTATGACAGGCAGATCAATAATCTTCTCATTTTAAAAGAGAGAAAACCAAATTCTAGTTTTGCATCAGTATATTTGATACTAAATCTCTTTTTGAAAATCTTATAAATAAATCCAGCAAATCTTAGCTAACCTCAGTCATTCTGTTTTTCTAGAAAAAAACAGGAAAAAATTTTATTTTTCTAGAACCTTCTATCACTTTCTATATCCATTCAAGTTGTGTTGTACGTTTTCCTCTTGCTCTTTCTGGAACAACTAGTACTTTAGGGCAAAACTACTCTTTTTTTTTTCCTTAACAAAACACATCCTGCATACCTCAACTCCCAGGAACTTCCCCATTTTCACTCAGCCACCCTCTCCTGAGACCTCTATCCTCCTCTTCCTCTATTACAAACAGGAAGCCCTGTTCCTGCTCCTATGCTCTCATAAAGCCTCTTCCCTCCTTAGAGGCCTCCAGGCATCTACCATCTCTTCTCTTTCCTATATCTTCAGTTTCTTTAATCATTCCTTCCCATCAGCCTTTAAACATGCTGCATTCTCTGCTATCTTCCAGACCCTCTCCTAACCAGGCTTCCCTCTCCACTTCCCTGTCTTGACAGTGCTACTCTGTGCCTACTATTTCCATTTCCATATTTTCCATTCACACCTTAAGCCCATTGCCCTCTGGGTGCTTCTTCACCATCACTCCAGTGGTATCGCTCTCTCTGAGGTCACCAAAATTCTCCTGTTGCCACACTCAACCCAAAACTTCCGATCTTTGATCCTGCTGCAGCACTGGTTTATTGACTATTCTTTCTCATGAAATGTGTCTGCGGGACATAATGCCCTCCTGGTTTTCCTCTTACCTTCTGATGGCTCCTACATGGTGTCCATCCAAGTAAATAACCTTACTACCCAGTCAGTTGTCCATGTCAAAAGCCTGATTTTCATCCCGTATTTCCCCCTCTCTCCTGCCATCTATATCCATCAAATTCACTAAATACTACCTTCAAATATTTTTTTTCTATCTGGTTCACTTTTTTCCATGCCCACTGCCACAGTCCTAGCTCAGGCCCTATTTTTCCTTGTCAGAATAAGAATAGCCTCCTACTGGTCTCATTATTTCTAACCCGGCCTTTTCCCCATCTATAGCGCACACAGCATCAGAGTTGTATTTCTAACCCTAAAATACACATCTGAGCTTCTCACTCCATGGCTTAAAGCTTCAATGCCCACTCCACCCAATCTACTCCCACTGCTTTCATGTTGAAACCCAGTCTCCTTGGCTTGGATGATATGGCTTGGACCTTTGCTTATCTCTCCATCCTTATCAGGTGCCAACTCCCATCCTCAGATCCTGCCATTTGTGACAACATCAATGGACCTTGAGAGCGTTCTGCTAAGTGAAATAAGTCAGAGAAAGACAAATGTCATATGTTCTTACATATACGCAGAATCTAAGAAAGCTGAACTCATACACACACACAATACACGCACATAATTATGTGAGGGGACGAAGGTGCTAACCACCTGTAGTATGGTAATTGTTTTGCAATATATACGTGTCTCTAATCGTCACACTACACACCTTAAATTTATATGTATCATGTGTTAATAAGATAACGCTGGAAGAAAATAGCAGTAAAAAAAATTCCCCTCTTCAAAAACTCTAAGCTTAATACTGAGCTACTCATATGGCCTTCCCCAAATTCACCATGCTTTCCTACTTTTGGTGCTATTTGCACAATTTTCCTTGAACATTTACCCCATCTTCAGTTGGCTAAACCTCATTCATGTGTCATGTCTCACTCTTCTGTAATTGCCTATAAAAGCCCCTCTTGGACTACAAGCTTGCTGCAAGCAGGGACCATCTACTATTTAGTGTCTCATGGCCACTGCTTATGCTCAGTAATTATGTGCTCCCAATAATTATTTGTTGACTAAACAAAGTTTCAATGAGATTTAGAACAGGTTTGGTGGGTATGAGAGTATGGGAAGTGTAAAGTGGATGGGAGGAGCAGTGAAATAGGAGAGTTACAGAGTTCAAGCTTCAAAGGTGAGTCGTTGGTGACTATAGAGACCAGGGTGGGGCTAACCAAGTGGAAGTTAAAAGTGGAATGGAAGTGAAGGTCACTGGGGGGGGGGGGCAAACACAGGGAACCATGACCCAGCTTTGGGATGAGTGGCGCTTATGCTGTCCAGGAGAGGTCAGGCTCCGGGTGGGGTGGGGGAGGAAGTGTGAGTCAGGCTCCAAAATCGTTTCACAGATGTTGTGGTTAACGTAGGGAGGTGCCTTCATCTCATGGCCCAGCTTCAGTGGAGGAGAGGAAGGGAAATGAAAGGGATGGAAGATTTATACGGAAACAGTTCGGTGATCACGTGGCAGAGAATGATGATCTTGCCCTGTGACCCTGAGATCTGTGGACATGCACAGGAGGGTGAAGGGCCTCTGTGGAGAGGGTTTCAAGATGAAGAGGTGGTGGAATTTCCCAGAATGAGGTTGTGCCTACGAAGAAATATACTGATAGAAAGGGCTTTCCAGAAAATCTGATAGAAGGATTCACAAGGTGTCTCCCCAGAGTACATTCATGAGGCCAGATGACATAACTCCTTCCACTTTGGCTTCAGAATTTCTTACAAGCCTCTGCTCCAGAAATTTCTGCCATCTTGCTGCTACAACTCTTAGCTCTAAGGGGTTTATGCTAGTTGAGATTAGGCTTTAAATCCTGCTCTGACCCTTAAAGGAATCAAACACCTGCATGTGGGATTATCCACTTGCATGCATTCTTTTATTCTGTGGGTCCTTAGGTCCTGACTTGTTTTTGTGGACTGTCAGCACATTAAAGGCCTCCCTTTGAAACTACAATTCAAAAGAACTCTTGTCTTAAAAAAAATAAAAAAGCTGTGTGGGTAAAATCCTTATTGAACAAGTTTCAAAATCAGATAAAACTTGCAGTCCACTCACAAGCGAGGCCGGGTACCTCTCTTCCACAGTTAACTAGAGAGAAGCTGAGCCAGCTCCAGGCAGCCTCTCACCATGTCCTGTACTTCCTTGCTTATCAGCTGATATCTCTCTCAGCCTGGACAGCCCTTAGACAGCTACGGTTTTACAAAAGCTTCTAATCGGCTTGAGATGAACTGTCCTTGCTTGGATGGACTTTACTTTTATTTTGCATGGTATTTCTTACTTTGTATTTAGGGTTTTCATATATAGTCACTGGCAAGGTAAGTCTTGTTTTCTTTTTTAGTGTGTTGCATTAATTGAGCTTTGCCATCAAGGCTCTAACAAGATTGAGGATAATCACCACCCTCCCCCATCCTACTTCCAGCTTGTTAGAAATGCAGGGTCATGGGCCTCACCCTAGAGCAAAGGAGTCAATACCTGCATTTCCACATCACCCCCTGGGAATGCACACGGATGTTGCAGTTTGAGAAGCTGCCCTAGGCCTTGTCATGTACTAGAAACTGCTCCTTCCATTACCTTGGTGTAAGCAACCTGGCTTTGCAGCCAGCCCCCTCTTCTTTCTGGATCATTCCCCATGATGCTGATTGCAACAATCCTTTCGCTCATTGTTCCAGTGATCCTCCTATTTTTACAGGGTCTCTCCCCTTCCAATGCTCCCCCTTCAGCCCCTATTTCTCACGCTCCTTATCTGGTTTGGATCCAACAGTTGGCCATTATTAAAGTCACTTCCTTACCTCTCCTCCCTTTCCCCCATCCTCTCTCCGTGGAGTTATCTAATGAAAATAACCCTGAGTGAGTCCAACTCCTCACTCTCCCATGCCTGCACCCTCCTAGCAAAATGTGGCCAGTGAAAAAACATAGAATAACCTTGCCGACTGGTCCTTCTCCTAACCCCTCAAATATCCCCTCCTCACTCCAAGTTGAAGACCTTGCTTCCTGTTGCCCTGAGAAAGCAGAAGCCCACAGAAGGAACTGTCCAGATGTGCCAGCACCTGGTCTATCAGTTTCTGGAGTCTGTGCTCACACTCTGCCTGCCCTCTGTTACTGTGTGCGACTGTCGCCTGGCTGGTGTCCAAGGCCAGGCCCTCCACCATGAGTTGCAACCTTCTCTCTTTGCTCACTCAAGAACAGCTCGCCAGAAAAGGCACTCCCACCCCCCACCCAACTCTGCATCATCAAATTTTCCCTCACTACTGAATCATTCCCATCAACACGTAAGCAGGTTATAAGAGCTCCCATCCCAGAAACAAAACAAAATGAAATGAAACAAAAACTCTGCTTTGACACCACCTTCCCCTCCAGTTACCACCCCATTTCAATGCTTCCCTTTAGAGCAAAATTTCATGAAAAAGTTATCTACACTCATGGTCTCTCTTTCTAGAGCCCTATTGTTTCCAGAGATTTTTCTAGGTCTCAATCTTTCTAGAAACCACTCCAATTGCTTTCCCACCCACCTATGCTGAAACAGCTCTTCCCAAGGCTGCATTACCTCTATAGAGCCGACACCAATAATCAATCACCGATACTAACCTTACTTGAACTAATAGCCTCATTTGGAGGCATTGATCCATCCTCCATCCCTGGTCTTGTAGCACATGAAGCTCTCCTAGGTGTCTTCCAGCCACCCTGCTCCTCTCCCCTGAATCCTCATTGGTTCCCTGTCATCTCCCTGACTTCTCCAAGTTGGGGGCCTTAGACTCATCCTTGGTCTTGCCCTTTATCAACACTCATTCCTTAAATGATTGCATTTGAGTCTTGAGATTTTACTTACCCTGAGGACTCCCAGAATTCTGTTTCCAGGCGGGACCTCTCCCCACAAACCCTGACTTCTATATACAGTTTCTTACTTGGGTGTCTAACAGGCTCAAACTTAATATGCCCCCAAATGTATTCCCAAGTTCCTCCCTTCTGTTTCTGTTTAAGTCTTCTCCATTTTACCAAATCTATCTTCTAATTGCTTGAGAACACAAAAACTGTAACACTTTAGAAATTAACCAAATCCTGTCAGCTCTACCTTTTAAATGTGTCTGGAATCTGAACACTTCTTCACTCCTCCACCACTACCATCCTGGACCCAGTCTGTCTTCTCTCAGCTGAATTACCTCAAAAGTTTAAACTGGCATCTTGACTGAAACACTCAGACCCTTCAGGCTGGTCTTCACAACTAGAGTGATCCTTTTTAAATGTTGTACCACATCCTTTCTCTGCTCAAAACCATCCAAATGGCTTCCCCATCTCATTCAGAGTGAAAAACAAAGTCCTCACTTTGGTCTACATGCTCCTCCTCCCCACCAAGTCCCTCATCCCAGTGACCTTGCCTGGCTGGGCTCCAGGGCATCCCATCTCAGCACCCTGGTCCTTGCTGTTCCCTCTGCCTTTCCATACACAAGGTTCACAGCAGGTTTTTTTCTTCCTGCAGCTGCTCCTTGTAAGAGTGCTATAAATAACAATACCCACACTTTCCACCCCCTCCTTAGCCTGCCTGTTGCTTTTCTCCTTAGCACTGAAAACCACCCAATGTCATGTATGTGCTGGGTTGTTTATTGTTTGTCTCAGGAGCAGCAACGGTTTTGTTTACTGCCCTACCACCTAGAATAGCACCTGGCACACAGTAGATGCTCAGAAATATCTGTTCAATTATAAATTTAAATCAAAGCAAAAGAAAAACGAAAATATACATGTATGGCATTTTTATGTACCAGACTCTGCTGTCAAAGCTTAGCAATGCATTACCTCGTTCATCCTCATAAGCCTATACAACTATATTATTATACTTTTGTACGTGTGTGCATGAAGGAACCCAGGCCTAGGGACATGAAATAGCCCATGGTGACTAAACGGTGGAGCGGGGATTTAAATCTATGCTGTTGAATACTATTAATCTGCATCATTCCATCGCTTTCAATGCTTTCTCTCCGAGGATGCTAAAATGCGAACTATCTGTCCCTTGCAAGCTCGACAAAATGGGTCTGCACAAAGTCAGCCCTTGGCGTTAGCAGAAAGCTCTGTTAAGAATTGAGAAAGTGGTCGTAAAAAGTGGACGTAGGATTCCTCCAAGAAGAGTGCTTAGACAGACGAGAAAGGACTGAGCACAACATTTAAGTGGAAGATGAAAAGAGGACTCCCGTTCTCTGCGTCCCCTCCCGCTTTGGCCTCCGCAAGAACTCCAGCGCCCTGAGTCCGCCCGGCCGCCCGGGGGCGCTCGAAGCCCAGGGGGGACTGGGGAGGCGTTGCGGCGCCGCCCGACGTCGCGCCCTCGGCGGCTGCGCAGTGCGCACGTCAAAGCCGGGCTCGGGCCGGGAGCGGGCATCGGGGAGCGGCGCGGCCTGAGAGAGACCGAACCTCTGGGATCCGGTAAAACGCGAAGGCGAAGGCGGCGCCGGACCCCGCAGCCGCAGCCGGAGCGAGCGAGCGCGTACAGCAGTGCGGCGGCCGTCGCGGGAGCCCCTGGCCGCCGTCCGCCCGCGCAGCCGCCGCCGCGGGAGCCAGTCGCCGGGAGCAGTAGCAGGCGGAAGACAACGGAGGGGCAGAGCGCCCGAGCCGCGCCGCGGGGACCCAGCAAACAGCCCGAGGCGGCGGCGGCCGAGGACGGGGACGGCGACGACTCGGAGGCGGAGAGGGAGCCGCCCGGCCCAGCCCCGTGAGTGACCCCGGCCCGGCCCTGCTCGCGGCGCGGACGCCCGCCCGGTTTCCGCCCGCCCTGCTCGGCCCGTCACCGGTCCCGGGGCTGCCTCCATTTTCGCGGGTGGCTGAGGCGGCGGCGGCTCCGGCCCGGCAGGCGGCGGGAGCGGCCCTGCCTGCCCCTCGGCCCCTCGCCGGCGCGGCGCCTAGGAGCCCCGCGCCTTCCCGCCGCGCTCCGCGGACCTCCCGCGGGCTGGCAGCGGGGGTGTCGGCTGCCGGAGCCGCGAGGGCAGGGAGCCTGGGGCCTAGCCAGCTGTCACTCCCTCGGCACCCGGGCTCCGGCCGCTTATGTCTTATCCTCTGGTAAACTTCCTGTTGTCGGGAGGCAGGTAGCATCCCAGTGATCTTCTCTTCAGGAAAATGCCTAACTGATTTATGGTTAGGAATTGTGCGGCGAGAGCGTTCCGGTGTTCGGTTGAACCAACTCGGGCGCTGACTGCATACAGTGCCGTGGGTCCGCCCGCGCCGGAGGGATTCAAAGGCGAACCGGGGCCCGCAGTCCCCTCCCCCGAGGAGCTTACTCTCTGGTGTGGGAGATAAGACCACAAATAACCTTGATACCAGGAAGGAGGTGGTAAGCCCTGTGAAAGAACTACAAAGTGCTAGAAAGCCACCCAGGGAAGACCGGACCAGTCGATCACTTCCGCCTAGCAGCAATCTGGAAGGCTTCCTGGGCAAGGCGGTGCCAAACCAGGTTTGAAGGCCCGATGGGATTTAGGAGGTTGAAGAAGAGTCTCTCGGTTGGTGGAGGGGCAGCAACTAGAGGACAAAGGTAAAAAGGCATAGACTAGAAATGAGTGGATAATTCGGTTTGTTGCCTAGGGCCATGGTGGGGAGGTGGGTGTAAGCTAAAGAGGTAACTGGGGACCAGATCTTTGGATGCTGCAGAGGAGCTGTTTGAGTGGCATTGTAAGGGAAACTTAGAGCTCATTTCTCAGTGACTCATGAGCCCGGAAATGTAAGCTGGGGATATTGAAAGCGCTGTTGCGAGAGAAAGGAAAGGAGGCCCAGTAAAGAGTTGACATTGTGTACCTTGAATATAATGCAGTTTGAGATCAATTTGACAGCTTCCCGGATATTTAAATAAATCTATGTTCAGGCTAAGCAAAGTACCTTTTGCAAAAAGCTTCATTAGATGTCAGGCTCTTAAGTAATGGAAAGAAGTGTATAAAATAAATTGCTCTGCACATAAGGAGTTTCTTCTGTTGGTGCAGCTTACTAAAATGCATCAGAACTTCTTGGACTGTGTATTTGGGTGACTAGATTTTGGAATTGTTGAGCTGAACATCTTTGAGATGACATCTGATTAAAACAGTCTAAATTGATGGTTTCAGAAACTAGATTGGTGCTAATATTCTGGGATGTGAAGTTGGACATAGAACTTCTTTATAGAAAGGTAAAAGTTATTTTAATGAAAATCCTTATGAGAGCCATAAGTGAAAGTCTTAGTTTTATCTTGTATATATATATTTCAAATTATTAGCAAGTAATTAGCAGCTGTATTTGAAATCTAGAATATACGATCTGTGGAAGCATATTATAACCTCTGTTGGTTTGTAAGCTCTCATTTCTTGTTTGTTTTTATGACAAATGAATGTCAACTTTTTTCAGTTAGAAATAAAAGCTTGTAAAGTGCAGGAAGTACTGGAAATTTTTTTTAATTATATTCAATCTTACCACTTTGGTTACTGTTAATATTTTTGCATATTTCCTTTTCAGTCTTTTTGCTTATTTTTTCTTTACATAATGAAGTTAACTGCATACACATACACACTCACATATATAACTTAAGCTTTTCTTTTTTTTGTCATTAAATATCTTCATATAAAAATGTTTTTACCCAAGTAAAGGAAATCTTAAATGTACTTCTTTTATGATATTGCATTATTTACCTCATAAAATACAGTAGTCATATTTAATAACTGCTACTGTGGACAGAACTTTTCCACAGGCTTCTCGTTTGAAGTATCTTTATTAACTTCTCTGTAAGATTAAGATCCTATTGCTTGTTGAATAAAGATGGGATGCCTGTTGTCATTAGATATGGAAGAGTTCACACATCTCTGCAGTCAGAACGGATGGAACTTTATAAAAAGCCACTTTAAGAAGGTTATCATAGAAAAGGGACACTATAAAAAGACGACTTTCACAGCGGTATAGTATCTCCCATATGCTGTGATGCATCTCCCCTTTGCACCCCTTTCCACCACCACTCCTGCTTATAAATAGTATAAATAATATAAAATTAGGGCCATCTGTGTAGGTTAACTACTTACTGATCATGACATCACAAAGATCGAGGCTAGATGTATTTAGTTTTCCTATTGATATTTCTTTAGTAAAGTATAGGCTTTGACAAGAAATAGTTTGGTGTTATAACAAAAGGATTTTTTTTTTAATTTCAAGGCTGTTCACTGTATTAGCATTTCAGACTGCAGATTCTTGGCTAAACTAGTTTTTTCCCTTTTGTTTTACATTCTAAAACGTTGTTAATGAGGTCTGTGTTTCTACTTCTAATGGTGTAATGGAAATGCAGAGTTAGACTGTACACATTTTATAAAGTTAATATAAACAAAGAACTAAAAAAGTCCAGTTTAAGTATGGGGTTTGGTTTTATAATTTGCTTTTATTTGAATCTTTATTTGTATATTGCTAATCTGTGTACCATAGACATCCTTTATTACTTTTTAATATTCACTAAAGTTTTTTCTCTTTGATCAACTTTTGTAAATTACAGATTTCTGTAATTACTGCTATACTTCCCCAAAAGCCATTTTTCCAGAAGGGTTTACAACTGATCATTCACATTTTCACCATCTGCCGTAAAGATAGACAAATCCAAATTGTGTCCCTCTCCACCCCCACAACGTGCAAAAATAAGATCTCATATATATATATAGGTAGAATTTTATTTCAACAAGCGCCTTCTGGTCACCTTTATGGTGGTGTTTCTGTTTTAAAAATCCATTTTCCACTTTTCCATGGCTCCTTTTAATTAGGAATTTAATTTTATGGATATTGTCTGGTGTTATAGAATAGGAATTTTTGTAATTGGTCAGTTAGGATGGATAATGGCAAAACATCAGTAAAACTTTGTTGTGTGATAAAATTTTGGGGAAAAAGATGAACTCTCTGAACAACTGGATTAAATTGCTGGTGACTTGTTTTGTTGTTTAATTTGTGAGGAGTAAAGATCTTGTATTTGTGTGAATGCATATCAAGCCAAATAGTCTAAAAATTGCATAACAATCTAGCCATCAGTCTGTAGTTTGGTTTTTACTAGAGAAAAGACTGGTATTGGAGCCGTCCTGTTTAAAGAAGGAAATGACCTGTATGAGAGTTTGTTCTTTGTGTGCCTCACCATTCTAATGACTGTCCAACTGGACCCTAGTTGGTACTTTCATCAGTCCAGAGTATGGTGGCAGTGCAAAGTGAAGCAGATATTTCTCTACGGGCATTTATAGAGTAGACCAGTTGGGAGTAAATGTTTGTTTGCTTTGATTCTTAGGCCTTCCAAGAATTGTGAGAAGAGTTCTTGAGGATTGGTGGCAGAAGCTAGACTGATGGTGGTGAAATTAAGGTGAACAGCTAGTTGCCATCAGCATTTTTTGAGTAGGTGGATGGTGTGTGTATCTTCCTCTATAACCTCACTGAGCTTCTGACCCCACTATGCTCTCATCTTTTCTCTTGAGAGGGAAGGGGGTAAGGGGGCCACAGTATTGTGGTTTAGTAGCAGCTGTGATGTTAAGCTGGCAGAGGAAGGAAGAATGGCATGCAGAGAATTGCAAGAGGTCAGTCAGGTATGAAGTGGCCCCAAAGGAGGGAGGTAAAGCCTGCCCTGCTATTTATGTTAGTGTCCAGCACATGCCTGTTTGCTGATCCTTAATTCATTGTGTCTAACTTGAACATTTCATACTCATAGTAGAGTGTTTAAGTTGTAGGTTTGTGTTTGCTTGTTTATATGGATATATACATTTTCAAATGCATAGTTACATAGATTGAGAAAAGCTAGTTTTCTAATAAAAAAACAGTATGTAGTGTAGTTTTACATAATTATCCCTTAGGATTATTATCGAGCAGATAAATTGTTGATGACCAAGAAAGTATGATAATGTTAAAATATTACACTTTGATTACTTTGATAAAATGAGAAACAAAATAAACATTTTGTAGCTTGATCTTAAGTTGCTGTTTTATAACTTTGTCTAATGAACTGTAGCTTGCTCTTTTACAGGGTACTATTAACATGTTAGTCACTGCTCTCTCCCTCCACACATTATGTGTCAGCTGTATTTAGGCACAAGGAAGGAATAGCATGAACAGGTTTCTATTTACATGTCTATGGGTAAAGCCCACTCTGGGATTTATAGAATTCTGAATGGCAGTTAGTCGTTAAAAGCATAGGTACAGCCAGACCCCCTGGATTGTTGGACTCTCACCTCTACTATGGGCTCTGTAACTTTAGGCAAGTTCCTTTCCTTCTCTGTAGCTTAGATACCTTCGATATGAGTGATATAGACCATACCCGAGAAGACTGTAGGGGGATTAAATGAGTTACAGTGTCTGAAGTGCTTAGAACAAGGCCTTGCACATATCAAATGCCAGACATAATAAGCTTTGTGATAATGCTGATAGTAGACTATTGAAGGTAGAAGAAATGTGGGAACTTAAGAAACCCTCTAGTTGGAATGATTATGGGAATACTGAGGTCCACTGTAGCTAGAGCAGTATGTGGCTAAGTTTAGGCTGTAATTCGTGGAGCTTTCTGGAGTCACTTGCTTAGGGTTGTGTGGCTTATCAGCCGTAGGGCTGATCAGGAGCCTAATTCTCTTCTTCATCCAGTTTTACTTGAAAGAAATTCAGTTTTGTACTTTATGCAGTAATGTCTTCTCTGAACCTTTTCAGTAACATTTACAAACATTTCATGTATTCATGCATTAAATGCTGTTTGGCACAATCCTTTTCTTTAAGGTGTTTAAAATACTAATGTTTATAATCACGATGTAGCTGGCGAGTTTTTGGGACATGGTCTTATGAAGTTAAAAGTTGAAATAAACAAAGAAAAGATGGACAGAAATAGACTGGGGAAGAAAATTATCCATTTGAGTAACACTAAATGTAGAACAAACCTCTGAGTTAGGTATTATTGTTCCCCAGCATCATTACTGATAGGAAACCAAAATGTAGGGGCTAAGGTCACACAGATATTGCACAGTTGAGTTAGGATTTGAACCCAGATCTGCTGCATTTCAAAATGCGTACTCCCTCAAATAGGGTATGACTCACACAAAATAGTTTTATTTTCCTCCATGGGGTCTTGTTTTTTTTGCTGACCATTTTTGATTCTGTACTTCAGAATGAAGGTTTATAAATATAGCTTAATGAGGATTTTAATAGGTTTCCAGGCAGTGACCACATGTTATAATAAAAATGAGATGGTTTATTTTAAATGTTGTAGTTACATAGACTCATAATTTGATTAGTGGTTTTTAGTTTTCATTAGGCCATTAGGTAGTGTTTATTTTTCATGTTAGTCTTATAGAGAAAACAGGACACCATGTGTTAGAGTGGGCAATGCAGAAGCCTGCGAATGGGAAGATCTGGGCTGAGTCCTGACTCAGTAACTAATCATGTCATTCTGGGCAAGTCACTCCATCTCTTTGGTTGTTATTATATTAAAGGGACCAGATTGAAAATCCCATAAGTTTCTTTTGCTCTTATTTTCAGTGATCATAGATATGCAGACTTTCTGACTTGCTTTTTTTTCCTGTAGTAGGTACCTCTCCTCTGTGATCTCGAAGTCAGTTTCTTTCTTTTTTTTAATTTTATTTATTTATTTATTTTTATTTACAATTTATTTTGGTATCATTAACCTACAATTACATGTGCAATATTATGGTAATTAAACTACCCCCTTCATCAGGTCCCCCCGAACCCCATTACAGTCACTGTCCATCAGCATAGTGAGATGCTATAGAGTCACTACTTGTCTTCTCTGAGTTGTACAGCCCTCCCCATGCCCCCCCTACCTTATGTCTGCTAATCGTAATACGAAGTCAGTTTCTTTATGAGAGCTTTATGGCATGTAACCATGCTTAAAATTTTTTTCTTCTGGTTGGTCCCATGCTGATGTTATTTTACGTATGATAGTTCTCTGCTTTGGGTAATGTAACATTAAAATGTGTATATTCACATTTTCTACTTTTGTACTTATGAATAAACAGGTAAGAACAAAATGTTAAGTGGTTATAAAGTTCAAGCTTAGTAAAGTAAGTTAATGATTAACAAATCCTCAAGTTTCATTGTCAGCTTTTTAAGTATATATGTTGTGAAGTTCTATGAGCTCTTTGTTTTGGGGAAAGGAAAAACATTAATTAAAGGCAATGGGAGTGGGAAAAAAAGGACCAAAATTATAGAATCAAATTTGATGATGTGAAGAACATGCTTAAGATAGTATTCTTTGGCTATAATTGGTGCATGCTAATCCTCTACCTATATAAAAGTCATATGCTCTCTTAGATCTTAGGGTTATTTCTAGCTCACAGTTCAAGCACTGATAAGAGATGACTGCAAAATTCACGACCCTGAGTGTTCATGAACTCCTCAAACATCTGTTATGAATTAATTTGTTCCACAAGCAGTTTTTATTGCCCACTATGCTGGGTCCTGTTCTATAAGCCAGTCTCAAAGGATTCCTAGTCTGAGTAAACCAGCTCTGCCCCGCTTTGCTGGCATGCTGTCAGCCAGTTCATATTCTTCTGGATTCTCCAGCAGAGATAGAAACTCAGGTCAATAACATGATCCTTGCAGATCCTTTGGCTCTCTATTTACAGTATGGATTTATTCTCTATTCAGCCGTTGTTCATGTGTGAGTTGGAAGTTTTTCCTGTATGTGTAAGGTTTTATCTCAGAGTTCCTGTGTATGTAAGTTTTGTATGATAGATTGTAATTAATTTGAATCGCGTTTTTTATATACCTCTTCTCATCTCCTCTCTCACCTTTTCGACCACCACGTTTTTAGAGTACAATACGTTGTTTCTTTAAATATTTATTAAATGGTACAGCTACATAATACTCTTATAAAACTGCTCAGCAGAGATAAAATTTTAACCAAAATACATTCTGTTCTGTGTATTTTTTATATCTCTGCTGTGTTTGTACTCTTTTGAATGAGATTTAAATATCATAACTGAAGCTTATTAGGATGTCCCTTTTCCAGATTAGTTCACATAAAGCAGTGTTTTCCAAATTTTGTTCTGAAGAGCTCTACTCTTATGAAAGATTAGTAGTTGGTAAGAGAGGTTCCAGAATGAAATTTGTTTGGGAAAATAGTTAAAAATAATCAGATTTGAATTTTTGTTGGTGGTTGTATTTCTGTTTTTCTGCAGAGCTTGTCAGAGCTTTTAATAATATGCATTGTGATTGTCCAGGAAGGAAATATAATGTGCAGTATTTCCCACTTTGCTAGGTTTATTTGGTCACAAGAACACTCCCTCCCCTAGGAAATGCCAACAAACATCTTGAAGGAGGGTTCTTCTGGAACACAATTTGGGAAACCCTCTTATTCACATACTTATTAATATGGAATTCAAAGCGTTTACTTTCAATTGGGATGATTACTTTGGTTTGGAATTCAGCTAAGGTTGGAATGATTTATTTTCAGCTTTGTTAAATTAAGTAAAAGAATAAATGCTTCAGATAAGTGGCTTTTCAAGCTTTTTGTTGTTATTTTTTTAAACTTCAACCTCTGATGAGAAATTACATTTCTGATCAGTGACCCAGCACATGTATAAACACTGTCAAAACTGAAAAAGAAGTTTCATGAACCAATACTTGGGCCTTACTATGTACAATGTATTCTAATACTTTTTATCTTCTTCTATTTTTTAATGTATGTTATGAGCTAAAATAATTCATCATGCAATTTGAGAAACACTGTGAGTTTACATGAATTTATAAACTCCTAAGATGTTGGACTGAGGAGACGCTGTAGACTGTTCTATGAGGAGAAAACTAGAGCTTAGTGTAGAGAGAAGAGGAAGGGCTCTAGCCTTAGAATTCTTGAGTTTAGATTCTGGTTTTTTTTTCCTTGGGTGGGGGGCTTAATGTGCATTTTGTCTCAGTTTTCTCATCTGTAAAATAGCAAGAGTAGAACCTATGCATAAAGTAGTGAGGATTCAGTAAGAAGTGCATTGCACAATGTGTCTGGTGCCCAATACATTTTAGCTTTTATGATTACTGAAAACACTTTCTACTGCATCTGCTTCCAAGAATATTTCAGGACTTTGAAAGTGTTAAAGCAGCCTTTAAGTGAACCTGGGCTCTTAATCTGTAGCTGGATGTTATCGTTTGTTGTGATATCAGCCCCCTGGAATAGTAAGTTTTAAAATAGCCAGGACCCACTTAAAGTTTATTTGCCACATAGTTTCCAGTGGACTCATAGTTGCTGAACTCCACGCTATATTACGGTATATTTTTTAACTATTCTTTTTTAACGATATCTTAAATTTAGAGTAAACTTTATAGTATGCGATTAAATATAAATATGTGCGTACCTACATCAGTGATTAATTTAGCATTCTTATACTTTTAATCCACTAAAAGAAGAACAAGGTAAAAGTTGCTGTTTCCTGTTTTATCCCTGTGTTTGCAGTTTTTAAAAAATCCTCCCCTGCCCCCCACCTCCCCCAGTATTTTATTGGGAGTTTAATTTTGTGTCCTGATGTAAGAAAAGGGACAGAGGGGATTAACAATGGTGGGACCAAATCGAGTCTGTATACTTCCCCTGTTGTCCTGAACATAGCTGGCTACCTTATACATTTATGTCACCTACTGAGGTGTTTGCATTGTCTGTCCCTGATTAAAAGTTATCTCTTTATTTTTTGTCTTTTATTGTCCATTGGTCCTCAGTATGGCCTGAAGCTGCCAAAATGCGTTTCCAGTCAGTTTCATTGAGGTATACGAATTCAGTATTAAAGTAACATGAAGATTTTCTATTTGTGTAAGTCAAAGGAATGAGGTAAAAGGAATAAATAATTGCTAACGTGACACATATATGTTACCTGCTGGTGTAAAGTTTAAGACCTCATATATTTACCTCATTTAATCCTATAATAACCCTACTTTCATCCCCATATTCTCAGGTGAGTAAACGGAGAAAAGCAGCTAAGTAATTGGTCTGAAGTCATACACCTGGAAAGAGACCCTAGACTTGAAACCTTGGTCCCAAATCATGCGGTTCTAACCCACCATGCTCTGTTGCCTCCACCACTGGAGGTAGAGGAATGTAGAATCATCCTGGAACACAAGAAATTTCTGTTACAGAAACAGATGAGGTCAAGTCTTCTGGTTGGGATGTGTGATATCCTGGGACATGAGAGAACTTGCACATTATGGAGTTGCCGGCTGTGGTCTGTGAGGAGCTGTGAGAAGAGGGGGCTGGGCAGGAAGATGAGAGAAGCTAATGTTCTGTTTTTCCAAAAAAGGAAAAGGTGGAATTCGTAAATCATAGTGACTGAACTTGTAGATTGCTGGACAAATTCCAGAAGGGAATGAGCAAAGTGTTGATTTCTAGATGCTACCATCCTTTTGATTGTTTCCTTTCCTAATAGGATTCTGTTAAGTGTCATGGATAAGCATGTAGGCAGGATATGGCTATCTGAGAGGATTCAGAATTTCATACATATTTGAGATTATCTGAAAAGTGTTAAATCATATAGTTAAGTTGGAATATTTTCTAGAACTTAAGTTTTTACCAGGTCATTTTACTTATGTTCATTGCCTTAGAATACAGTTATGTAGTATGCTTTCCCTAAGCTGTGTGTGGCAGATTAGTTGCAGATGCAGTGTCCCACATCTCTGTGCCTTGCCTTCTCAAGCAGGCAAAAAGGAACTAGAAGTGGTAACATTTTCCTGGTGTGTGCACACAGCACAATTAATACTTCCTAGTTTTATATTGTTAAAATCATTCATCCCTGTTCTTTAAGATTGATCATAACTCATTTGTCACTTATGAGCTAATCTTGGCTCTTATTGCTGAAGACTGCATAGTGAGTGATTGGAAACTAAATTAATGGGAAGAAGGGTAGACAGCCAGATAGTGCATTCTTTCCTCACAAAAGCTAAAAACTTGCTGGGGGTGAGGGTGGTGAGGGTGAAGAATGTCAACTTTTTCTTGTTTATCTTATGAAAGTCTTATCCACTTGTAAAATTGGTGTAGTGAAAGGAAGACAGAGGGATGAGTGTGGTTAGCATAGGATAGTTTGTTCTAGGGCCCAATAGATGTTTGGAAAGGTACAAGTGTCTTTTACAGAGGCTTTTGTTGTTGTTGAAAGAAGGAACGAATAAGAAGTAGGGAGGAGGAACAGTATAGCCAAAGGAAGTGACCAGAGACACTGGGTCTGAATTTGCAACGTGTATAACTTTGAAAGATCTCATGATGAAAGTGGAACTGGTTGCTTTTCAGAACTGTCTTATGAAGTGGAGCACCTGAATAGATTATAATCATGGAGTATAGTAAATATGTATTAAAGGCCATGGTCTTCCCAACCAAAAAAGGGAAGGGAGCTCCAGACCTAGACAGTATAGAAGTTAAAAGTCTTTTTTTTAATTTGGTAAAACTTAATAAACCATCTTATTTATTCTAGATCCTAGAACAATCAGTAGATATCAAGTTCATGTTTTAAAACTAATGTGAACTCTTAGAAACCTAATAAAATATAAGAAAGGCAACCTGAAAGGACATTACAAAGGAAGAAAACTATGTTCCAGTATCACTTATGGAAGCAGCCATGAAAATCATTAAGTGAAACACCAGCACATTTAATTAAATAGGGAATTATCTTAATTAAAGAGTACAACTGGTAACACTTTGTATTTACTGTGTACCAGGCATTGTTCTAATACATTTTCACAGTTAATCCACACAGCAACCCCAAAGAAAGTGAGTGTTACCATTATTACCCTCATTTATGCATGAAGAAATTTAGGCCAAGAGGTTAAATGATATGCCCAATGATAAATTTCTACTAAGTCACAGAGCCTGGTTTTGAACTTCTGGGGTCCAGCACCAGTGAATATTGAACTTTCATGCTGTATCATCCCAGTATGTGCCAAGATAACACTGTTAATGGAACAGTTTTTCTTGATTATGAATGCTTTAAAAGCTGGTAGGAGATAAAAGAATATCTGTCTTAAACCAACAGCAAGCAACCTACTAATGGGAAAGCACTGGTGGAATTTCCTTTGAAAGTAGAAAGTGAAACAAGTGTGCCCAGTTACATCTCTACCATTTGACATTATCCCTGCGCAGTGCAAGAATACATCAAATAAAAGGTATAACTATTGGGGAAAAATAGTGGAAAATAGCAGTATTTGCCATTGTCATAACCTTAAACCCAGGAAAACCAACAGAATCAATAGAAAAACTAAAAATAAGAGTTCAGTAAGATAATTGTATGCTGCATAAAGATATTTTAAAGTTGTTAGCATTTTTCTTGCTAACAAAATCCAGTTATAAAATATTGGGAGAAAAATCTCATTATAACAACAAAAAATGAAGTGCTTAAGATAGAGGGATCTATATAAAATGTTTGGGATTTCTATAAAGAAAACTATAAGCTTAATTGAGTGAAAAAAGACTTAAGAATGGAGAGTTACCATGTTCTTGAATGTGCAGGCAGTGTTATGAGTCAAGAAAATTTCCCAAGTTAAATTAGTGTACCTTGGCCAGAGAGTACAGTCAGATTTTTTAAAAAGTCAACTTTAGGTTTGTAAAAGGCATATGTGCACTGTGACATGAGCAGGATCACATACCAGTGGGGAAGGAGGAAGGATTATTTAGTAGAAGATTTTTAGGTAATTAGTTATCTATTCTTTGGGAAAATTATTTTTGATAATTAAGCTGCCCATGTATGAAAATAAATCTAATGGAGGAGTGAGTTTAAAAACATGAATTAGAAGAACATGTATATGAATATCAGACCTTTGGATAAGGAAGCAGGCTTCTTTCCATTGTAGTCAGGTGATTGAAGGGGGAAAAAAAAAACCTAAGATAAAATTTCACATTATGATAGACAAAAGGCTAATATTTCCTCATCTGGTAAAAGCCCTTACAAACTGGTAACTGCCATTTATTAGTAACCTCCTCTTTACATTTTAAATGCTACACACTGGACATTTTGTTCATGTTAAAATTTTAACAGTCATCCTATCATTTTAAAAGATATTTGAGACTCAGAAGGTAAATACTGTACCTAAGGGTTTTGGTACACACCGCTTCTAAATGGCGGAACTAGGGTTCAGAATTAGGCCTGATGAGTTTATGCTTTTAACCCTTTTAAACATGCTGTTTTTCAGACAAAACACTGGTAAATGAACAGTCAACTCAGATAGCGGCTAAATAAAAGACATGCTAAACAATGGGGGGGAGCTGTTAAATAGAGAATTTTTTTTTAATTGGCTATGCTTATGCTATAGGGATGCACTGAGGCATGATAAAGAAAATACATATTACACATTTGTTCTTTTTGGGAAATAATTTGGTCCAATATATATCCAGATTCTTAAGATGTTCATTTCATGCAAGCCAGGGAAAGACAATGTGTATTTATTTTTCATCCTTGCTACAGGTGATCTCCAACGTCTTTAAAAAATCTAGCTATTTTATTGATTGTGGTGATGGACACACAGTTCTGTGAATATACTAAAACCTGTTAATTGTATGCTTTAAATGGGTGAATTGTATGGTATGTGAATTATGTCAATAAAGCAGTTATTTAAAGTTATCTAGCTATTTTAGATATTGGGCGAAAGAAGAAAATCGAGTTTGCTTCTCTGAATCATTGAATTGATAAAGATGTTCAAACAAGTTAAAACTCAATCGTATTAAATTTTATTTAATAAATTTAATTTTATTGCTACATCCTAGTTGATTCAGCATCATGAACCTTAAGAAGGTGGAATTCATGCTGAGAATATCCTGGTGGTCAAAGGAGAGTGAGCTGATAGCCCATTGAAGCTATCTCTTGCAGGTTGCTCAGAGGTTTTCCTTACACCTCACCTTCATTTAAAACTCTTGTGCACACAAACACCCTCTCTTACTGTTGATTTTCTCTGATCTCACCTTGTGAAAGCCCTTGCTTTCTAGGGGCATGCATGTAATGTGTTTTTTGTAATTTTCAAATACAAAGGTACATAATAAGATGGTAAATAAGCTCAAAGGTTCAGTGAGAGAGGAAAGGTTACGTTGAGATACTGAGTTGTTGGGAAATGAGATCAGTGAGAGCCCGATGGGATGAAAGATGATAACATTTAAGCATGTACCTGTAGGGCAACATGTTGACCCCCTGGCTTGGAGCAAAGAGTAGTTTGGCAGAGGTTGAAGTATCAGTTATTTCGTGACATGAACATGTTCCTCTGTAAACCTGGTGAATTGTAGATGTTTACTGATTTGAAATACCAAATGTTGCCACAAAAGACTTATATTTATCATCACTAAAAAGTATTTATGTGCAGGTAACCCTGCTAGCCCTGCTTAGAGCCCTGCTCTAAGTGAAGGGTACTTTGCCCTTGCTAGATCAGGGGAAATAAAATAGAAAAGTTAGCTGGTCATAGGATAAGCAAGATAGCCACAGTTTAGACCAAATGTCCTGATTTGCCAGGGAAGGTCCATATTTATGCCTGTTGTCCCACGTATTTATTTATTGTGTCCCCCCTCATGCCCCAAACTGTCCTGGTTTGGATGATAAATTTTATCATCTAGCATTTAGTAATGCAAAACTAGCTGTTACTTGACATCCACACCCCCTCATTTTTTTTGATACTTAGGGTGCATAGCTGCCTGTCCAGTCCTTAGGTGTCTCCCCTAAAGTGGCTCAATTTTGAGGCACTGTTTCTGGAGCCATAGCAGCTACCTGGTCCTCTTTGGAACCAAAAGGGTTTTTAGTAGATGCCTTGACTTTTCTCTCTGAATGGGAACTGTAATGTTCTAACTTTAAAATGCTCTGCTTTGCCTCAAGTCAGATACTGAAAGGAGAGATTCTAAAGGTAAACACCTCATTTTTGCCCAGATTCCCTCCTTCACTCTCTCTCCACTCTGTCTGTAGCTTCTCAGGGACTGTTAAAGAAAGAGAAGTGGGGGAGGTGTAGTTTTTAAATGGTTGTTATTTTAAAGGTTGTTATTGGATGCCATGTAAGTCTCAGAAAGAACTGTTTAGGGAGAAAATATACCATATTCATACACATAAATATTTATGTAATCTTTAATTCTTTATACTTACTTTTCCATATCTCTTCCAAGTTTTAGGGCAAGGGTATCCAAGGGAAAGATCATGAGTTTCATAAGATGACCTTGAGTTCGGTTTAGGTTGGCCAGGGAAAAAATTGCATTTAATTTGCATTTGCTTATAGAATCTTGAACATTATTCTCAATTTGTGAGAGTAAACACATATCAATTTTTACTTTCATTTTTTCATGTTTCATCCTCTATCTAATGACACATTTCAGATATCTGACCCCAAGAGTATGTGTACAGAATACCTCAAAGAATAAAAGATGGCACCACTCAGTCTTCTCCAGGCCAGCTTTAGCCCTCAAAAAGGTTAAGAGGGGGAATGTTTCAGCCCTGCCCTATTGCAGCTGCTTTTCTGGGGCACAAGACAAGGGTGGTAATGCCTTTGATCTCTTGTTTCTTCCAACAGGGCAGGGATTTAGTGAAAGTTTGTGTCAAGGAAGAGTCACACACTCAAGGCACTTGTGACTGTGTTGTTCTGCTTATGTATCCCATCCTCTGTGCAGACCAGCTTTCTCCACCTGGTAGAAACCCTGGCCACCTTCATTTCCTGTGTTCTCTCATGGAGCTTTAGCCCTTCAATAGCAACTTTAATGGGAGGTCTGCCTGCCCCTCTAGGTTACTTTGCTGGGCCAGCAAGGGTCTGGTTCTTACCAGACCACAGCACCTCCCATTGGAGCTGTATTACTAAAGTTGGAGGTGGGCAGTTGCCAGAAGGAGATGGTGCTGGAGGCAGTATAGATTGACCCTGTGACCTTTCCAACAGGAGAACTATTGTGATTCTAACACTCCTGTCCAGTTTGTTTTGCTGTTCTAGTGGACTTAGGTTTATTCGTCTGCCCTGGAGCCATATTTCTTCCTGTTCTTACTTTGTCCTTTCTCTCTCATTTTGGCCTTAAAAACAGGTTCTATTTTAGCTCTTCTGGCCATAGATATCCTCAAGGCCCAGAGGAGTCTGTGAAAGACTGGACCACAGGATCCCAAAGGAGTTCCACCCTTGACTGAAGAGCTACTACCCTCCTATCCCCTCAACAATCCCAGAAATATAGAAGCAGGGCCTGGAATGTTTGCTACCCGAGGGTGGGGAACATCGTTCTGCTTTGCTAATCTGCTTTTTAGTCTAAACTACCAATTTTGTTGGTTAGGTAGCATTTTAATTTATCTCATCATTCTGTTTGTTTACATTTACATTGTTCCCTTTGCCTCCACTGCCCTCACCCCCAGTCATATTCTTGTTTTTCCTAATTTCCTGGAAGAGATTGGAGTACAGTACAGAACACAGGTTTGGAAGTACAGCTCAACCATTATATTAATTTATGAATGGTATTTCTTAAACTTGTTGAATAGAATACATTTTGTGTAAACTGGTTAAAAAATATTTTCCTATAAAGGCAGCGATTTAGACCTTGACATCTGTAATGTCTCATGCATAATAAGGGCTTGGAAAATATGTTGAATAAACTTGAGAATACTTTTTATCCTTAAATTCACCAGAGAGAATGACAGACTAAACATGCATTGCATGCTGGAGTAGGAGCTCTTTGAAAAATAAAGGAGTTGTGACTACTCTGTCACATGATAAAGGAGGCCTTGGCCATTTGTTATTCACAGATAGAAATTATTTGACTCTGAAGAAAAAGGATGGAAGTACCTTATTTTGCTGTATGCCATACATGTTGATTGCCTTGGTATACTTTCCCTGTTTGACTTAATTTAATAATCTCCCCAGACAGGATGCCCCCCGAGCCATGTTACCTATTTCCACCTGAGCAAGAAAGTTGATGTTGAAGTATTTAACAAATTTATCATGGTGGTAATGTTAAAAGCTACACCCTTATGCTACAGTTAGCTAGCTATTTTTTCATGTTTCTTGCCTTCCATTTTAGGGAAATGGAAAAAATCAGGGGTGTATTTCTTTCTCTTTTCCTCTCCCTCCTGACCCATATTCTCCCCCACCCCAAAGAATTAGACAAGGAGCAAAGGAAAAATAAGGAAAGACAAAATTATTCCTGGGGCATGGTTAGTACACAAATAAATACATGTCTTCTACAGTAGCTATTTGGGGACCACACATTTGGCTTTGAGTTTTAGTAGCCAGACCAAGGAGGAAAACAAGATCAATTTCAAGACTGTTCATGAGATTAAAAAAAAACGATGGCCACTTAGGAGAAGCATACTTTTTCTAAGAATTCAGGCCCCGTGGATCATTTATTAATGCAGGTCCTGGGTCCTTAGTACATTTCTGTGAATTCTGTACAGTGTATGTAAAAGTAAAGTACCCGAGTTCAAGTTTAGAGAACTTACTTCCCTGGTAAGACATAGGAGTAGTAGTAGGCCAGAGTGCAGTTTAGTTAATTCATCAGTTTCCTGATGCAGTGGAGCTCTGGAAGAAGCCCTCTATAATTGTTCATACCACTGAGCTTTTTATTAAAATTGCTTACTAGAGAAGTCCAAGGTTATAGTCTTCTAGTAACCACTCTGCTTTAACAATCAGCTGATCTGGCTGGTAGCACTAATAACTGCCTTCAAAAATAGAACAACTTAACCCAGACTTGATTTCAAATCTAGTTGTATAAGTCAACTTGGAAACCATGTCACTGTTTTCCATAGAAAACAGTTGTGTGTGCAACATGAAGGCATTTTTAATGGACAGTGTTTATGTCATAAAATAACAGTTTAAAATTTTTTGATTAATTTCTGACACAGAAGGCCATTATAAAAAACTGATAAGAGTGAGATGTTTGGGCTAGAGAGGAGATAAACCATCACCTGCTTCCAGACCTTAGAGCAGGGTTTAAAAGCCACTGTCAGATTCATGGCTAACATCATTTAGTTTGGAAAAATTTCAAAGCCTGAATCACCAGTCTCCCACTTTTATGAACCAAGCTCACCCTATGCACCTTCCTATCCCCAAGAACATCTGTAGAAACCTGATTATAATTAACATTAATGTCCTGTTTGAGCCACTAGGAGTCTGACAACTTGGCAGTATGGTTAACAATAACCCAAACATTTAAAAACCAAGAAGGTAGGTTTTGAGGCCTGCACAGAAATGACAGTCTCTATTTCATATGCTTTTTGCAATTATAGAGCACTTTCACCCATAGTTTAGTCATCACATTCACTTGAGTTAGTAGCATTCTTCTGAATTTTGAAAGAGTAAAGGAAAAATGGAATCTCACATTCAAAATTTTTGTGGAAGGCAATATGTTTTTAATGTAAGTAAATGTATCCATGGTAGCTCTTCCTGAATGTTTTGGGGCCTCTACCTAAAATTTTTTGTACTTCCTTGACTATAATATGTTTTTGTTGTGAATTTTAGATATGGTTTAATAGATTAAAAAGGAAGTTTTCCATTGTGACTATATTGTGATGTCAACACTTACCTGGAAAGCACCACTCCATCAAGTGTGGAATGTTCTTTGAGCAATAAAAGAAGGTGTGTGGTTATTCTGTAAACAGCACTGGGTTTACAGTGAGTTTTTTACCATCTGCCTTTTCACTTGATATTTTATTACACACCAGAGTTTGATGAAATTACAAAATAATTTTTGTTCCCTTATCATAGTTCATATTGTTGTGGAAAGCTCTCCAGTTGTAATACATTTTCTGACTCTTACCAAATTTATCCTGTCTACAAAAGGCAGCTCAAGAAGTATCTCCTCTGTTGAAGCCTGAGACCAGCACACACTGCCTTGTCTACCTTCTGAACTTGTTACTTACTGATTGGGGGTTTTTCAGAGGGTCTGGTGGCATGTGTTAGTCTCCTATAGATGTCAGTCTTCCTGTGTGTGTTCCTTGTCTCCCCAGCTGTGTTCTAAGTTCCAAAACAACAGCTGTTGAATGTGTACCATAAGATGAGGCATGACCACATCTTTGGGTCCATAAGCTAAGGATTGGGAAATTTGACACTAGGATTGGGAAGTTTTTACCTTTAAAAGCACAAGTAAGAGCTTTTATATTTGATCATTCAGTTGTCAAATGACCTTCAGTTACTACTTCTGAAATGAAATGTTCTCAGCCTCATTATTTCATCTAGAATGTTTCTCTCAACCCAGGGTCAAGCTTCCATGTGCCAGTTAATGTGTTGATATGGAGAAGTAGAAAGTATCACATCGTTGGCTGATTAGGAGAATTCTCAAATCATCCTTGGTAAAATGTCCTACATAATCCTCTAAAGGGTCATGTAATTGTGTATTCTGTGACTCTAAATACTTCTACTGGAAAAAGTCTGTTTACACTAAATACCACCATACAGCAGCCTTTGAACAGTTTAAAAAGAAAACAAACTTTAAATCTCCCAACTATGGGATTTCAGCTAAGACTGGTTTTGTGGCATGTCTGTGCTTTTGTGGGCATTTGGCCAGAATAGAAATAGCAGTGCTGGACCCTGATGGAGATTGATTATCCAGGTTTACATCTGATCCCCTAGAAATAAGTTTTATGTTTGTATATTTTAAAAAAGATACTGTTTTTTCAAAATACAGTTCTTCATTGGAATGACTAAAAGGGAAAAAACAAGTCATTTTGTCACTTTCACGTGTAACTTCTTAGAACCACAGCATTTTCTTTTCCAATCTAAACTTTTGACACAAAAATAGTTTTCTGAAGGCTTTTTTTTTAACAATTTTTTTTATTCAGGTATTATTGATACACACTCTTACGAAGGTTTCACATGAAAAACAATGTGGTTACTACATTCACCCATATTATCGAGTCCACTGCCCATACCCCATTGCAGTCACTGTTCATCAGTGTAATAAGATGCCACAGAGTCACTGCTTGTCTTCTCTGTGCTACACTGTCTTCCCCATGATCCCCCCCACACCATGTGTACTAATCATAATACCCCTCAATCCCCTTCTCCCTCCCTCCCAACCTGCCCTCCCCGACTCCTCCCCTTTGGTAACTGCTAGTCCCTTCTTGGAGTTTGTGAGTCTGCTGCTGTTTTGTTCCTTCAGTTATGCTTCATTGTTATACTCCACAGATGAGGGAAATCATCTGGTACTTACCTTTCTCTGCCTGACTTATTTCACTGAGCATAATACCCTCTAGCTCCATCCATGTTGTTGCAAATGGTAGGATTTGTTTCTTTCTTATGGCTGAATAGTATTCCATTGTTTATATGTACCACCTCTTCTTTATCCATTCATCTACTCATGGACCCTTAGGTTGCTTCCATATCTTGGCTATTGTAAAAAGTGCTGCAATAAACATAGGGGTGCATATGTCTTTTTGAATCTGAGAACTTGTATTCTAAAAGGCTTTTTTTTTTTATATATTTGAACTTTGTTTCTCGCTTGTTCAAGCTTTGAGTTACATGTTCTTTTTAAGGAATTATCATCTTTTTAAAAGAGCAGGATTGGCTGCTTTTCTTATTTACCGAAAGTGGGTGAGGCCATGAAATTTGTTCATGATCATATGGACTATGTTTGTACAGCCTTGTGGCAAAGTGAGTAGTAAATTAAAACAGAAGAAAGGTGGATTTATAGTTTCATCTTTGAAAACTGATGGTTTCAACATTTAAAATGTGGACATTGATTAACCTTTTATATTGTTAAAATACAGTGCTAATTTGTAAAGATAGAGTTGAAGTTCTCACTTTCTGAAACTAATCCTAAAACTATGTTAATGTAACTCTTAATTCTGTAGAATATCTGAATGAATCAGTGTAGATAAAATTAAAGATGGTAGATCCATATTGAAAAAAGGCCTTTAACATATTCATGGAATCAGTTAGTCATGTATTACAGATGTTTCTAAATAACACTTTGTAATATGTAGCTGTAATTTCAATTCTTAAACTAAGTGACGAAATCTTTTTGCCTTGTGGTAAAATGAAAAGTTCAGCATTGTGAGTAAAATAATTATCGTTAGTACAAGAGCTACTCAGATTGATTATAAATCTGTTTTATAAACTGCAGGTCCCATCCTATCAGTTGGTAGTGAAATCAGCTTGGTGGGCTACAACTAGCATTTGAAAAGGGATGGAAGGGAGCAGGAGATGAGGATAGAATAAAATAGACTAGAGAATATCGTGTAGTGGAACATAGTAAGGATAAGTACTGTTTGGGGATACTGTGTGGAGGTGAGGAGGGAGAGACCTTTTAATGTAAGAATGTGTCATGAGGTCAGAGAAATCTGTAAGCCATCGTTGCTGGTGGTAATGTAGTTCTGTGATGGGTAGGCCTTGTGGTTGTTTACATGACTGTACACACAGTACATATTGATGACAGACTTTAATTGGAAAGTTCCACTATTTATAGTTGTAGCAAAGACTAAACAAAGACCTGTGTGAGTTGCTGATCAGATTTGTAGTTGACAAGTATCTGGTAGGGAAAGCTAATGGTACACTGGATAATAGACTCAAGATCCAAGAAAAATTTTGAAATGTCATAAAATGTCTAAATCAAAAGCAAATAATAGGAATAATTGTTCAGTCCTGCAAGTATGTCCCAAAATGCAATAGTAAGCAGTGGGTGAAGACGTGGCTCACTACAGAACATGTGGAGAAGATTTAAGGTCAATTAATTGCCCAGGAGAAAGGAGCCATGTAATGTGACTGTGAAAAAATATTAATGGAGTTTAAGACTACATTTATGAAATAATGGAGAGGTAGCCTTGGCTGGTCAGATCAAATGTGGAGAACAGGGTCCAGTTTGAAACACTACATTCTTTTTTTTTTTTTTATTAAGGTATTACTGATAATACACTTTTATGAAGGTTTCACATGAAAAAACAATGTGGTTACTACATTTACCCATATTATCAAGTCCCCACTAACACCCCAATTCAGTCACTGTCCATCAGTGTAGTAAGATGCCACAGATTCACTGTTTGCCTTCTCTGTGCTACACAAAACACCACATTCTCAAGAGGGATGATGATAAACTAGAATGCCCAGAGAATAACTAAGGGGGACAGTGGGTGTCTTCTGATTAAGTCAGCTCCCCCAAGGCTCATCTTTATCTGTAACAAAACTACAACTGATAAATTTATAGGAATTTGGTTGCCAGCTATGCCAAATGTAGTGCAGATTAAGTGTGAATGAATATATGGCCCTTGCTCCCAGACAGTTCACAGGCTAGTGTGGAAATGGTAATTTATTTATATATTAACATGTCTGATTAGACTGTTCAGAATGCTTTGAGTTCTCTCATGACATCTCTGATTTTCAGTTAACTCCAATCTTGGATGCCTCAGAGCTTAGGACATGAGAATAACAGGTCTACTGGAAAATATTCTTATTGATGCCCACTGAAAGTGCTGCCCAGGTTTGATGGTATATTCTGTTAATTCCAATTCTAGTATTTGCCTCTGGATTGACATAGACTGGGATAAAGTCTAGGGAAGTCTGTCACATCATTAGTTGGAGTCTATTTCTAAAAGGCATGTCTGTAATTTTTTTTATATATTCTCAAATCATAGATCTATAATTTTGAAACATTAAATTTAAATAAGTTTAACATCACACTTACTTAACATGTGTTTTAATATAGTTACCATACCTGAAGAATATATCCTGCTCCACCCCCCACCCTGCCCTAGTAACTTAATTAGTTGGTGATTAACTGGGGAAAGGTCATGAATTCATTTTACAATAGATTTCTTGATTGACCTTTTCCCACAACTAAGGAGTGCTAGTGTGAAAAGTTGCCACACTTGTCAAATTGGGTAACGTGAGATTAGTAAAATTAGATTCTACTAGAACTTATTTCAGAAAAGGATACCATTGTTTAATTGTAAATAATGCCTAATATCTATAAGTGTGAAATCTTGCCTTCATATTCAACAGGATGTTACAAGCCTGATAGGAAAGCCAGAATTCATAAAGAAAAAATTTTCAGATCAAATTATAAGAAAATGAAAACTTTGTACATTAAGTGACAAAGTTGAAACAGTGGAAAAGTCTGAGAACATATTTGTATAAAAAAAAAGTCAAAGGGATAATATTCATAATTATATTATACCCTACAAATCAATAAGAAAAAAGAGACTCCAGACCCAGTAGACTAATGGGCAGTAGAGTCATTACAAACAATTTCACTGAGGAAATACAAGTGGATAATAGGAATGAAAATATCATTGTTATTAGTGGTCAGCATTTTAGATCAAAATTAATAAGAGGGAGGGAAGAGAAGGAGGTTAAGAAAACAGAATTTTTAATCTGAGAGATTAACAAAACTCAAGGATTTTTAGGGCCTTGGTTGGTTAGCTGTTGAGGAAATGGCTGGCTGTCCTCGTGCACTGTTGATGACAGTATAAAATGGCATAAGTTTTTGGCACAAGTTAAGAATCTTCATGTTTTGACTCAGACTGCTACTTTACTAGAATCACTAAGAATCTCTTCTTTTACTCTGGTTTCTGATATCCAGAACTGCACAGAACATAGTGTGGTCTTTTTTTGTGTGGCCAGAGCAACTCTTTATTTACTCTTCTTTATGAAATACTGCCTTCTAAGGTGGGCGGGTCAGCGATCATATCTTCTGTTTTTATAAAGATGGAGAATTGACACATATTCAGCAACTGGCCTGGGTCAAATAGGTCTGACTAGTATAAAGAGAAAGACAAGGAGTTTCTTTACCCTCAGTTTCTTTGACTTCCAAGGACAACTGGGTTGGTACCTAAGACAGAGTAAAGCTGGGCAGGTCCTGAACAGAAGGGAAGGGACATACAATAATGCATCAGAAATAAGACCCAAAGCCTATAACCTCTGAGTACTTTTGCTGAAATAGTTACAAAACAGCCTGTCCTTTTGAGAAATGTTGCAGTAACCACCCCTCCCTGACAACCCCGCCCCACACACGCACACACGCACTGACTCGGAATAAGAGCTGTGTTGGTCCAACAATTTCAGCTATGAAGAAAGTGTGTATTTATTTTTATGATGAATTTAAGTAAATATTTTGTGTGGAATTATTGATATAAAATATTAAAAGTTTTGCCCAGCTACATTCATACAGAAAATTGAAATATAAGGACATAGACCTTAATTTTCAAAACTCCACTTTATTTATAATACTATTAAGGAGATTTAGAACTTGATACTCATTTAGTCACAATCAGAAGTAAAAAATTTAGAAGAGCACTCCCATTCATGGAAGCTTAATTCAGTCCTGAACAAACTACCTTTCTTTAAAAAAAAAAAAAGACATTTAAAAACTACTTCTGGGGCCAATATACTCAGTTGGAGCAAAAAGCAAATATATAATAAGCACACTTATTTCTGCAAAAGTCAGAAATCAAGTTAGTGTGTGTGTGTTTTTAAAGGTTATTTAACCTTACAAGAGCAAAGTCATAGAGCTCTGATACATGATACATTCCTAACTCCTAAGAGTTACTTAGTTATGTTTGGTTAAAATACTTCAAACTATATGCTTAAGTGAATTCTGGAACTTAAGAGGATGCTTATACATGTCTTGCCTTGTGCCAGAAAGGATTTAAGGCAGCTTGAAATATTCTATTATATTTCATTATCATAATTTTAGTCTTGGCAGGGGATTGCATGGCACACCGAAATTACCACAAATTTGACACTAGTAGTATGAGTCTCAATAAGTGTTTGAGGTATAACATCCCTATAAGCAAGCGTCTTTTGCTTTGTTGCTCAAATAGAGTGAACTTTACCATTAGATCATATTTCACAAACATCCATAATTTGACATTCCCATGTTTATTGTGAGTAAAAGAAAACTTTCTAGGATTAGCAGCAGAAAGCCTGTTCAGAAGAACACAAAAAAATATTTCTAACGTCACATTTACTAAGCCCATTTCATTAAGTATTCTGTAATTTATTCAGAACAAAAGCTTTTAATTTAAAATGACATCTTTTTTCTAAAAATTTTAACTTCTATCAATACTGGTAAAGATAGGTTCACATAAGAATTGTTCTTCAGATTCAATTCAGATTACAAAAATGCAATTAACAGTCCATATGACATATATAATAGGTACTTTTAAGTTTAGGGTCATGGAGAATGTTCCACTAATAATTGTTTACCCTTACCTACATCTTTAAATTCTGAAAATGTTAAAAAGATTTGAAGGCTCTGAAAATCTCTCTGTTTAAAAAAATGTTCTGAAGACCATGTAAGCATATACCTAAAGGAACTTTGTGTTAGTTTAAGACTGCATTTCCCAAAGGATGAATGGATGGAGAAGCTCTTGGTCACTCAGACCTATGCATGTATTTGGGAGACTTGGTGAAACCTAGAAAGCAGTCTGTAGCATTCAGAGCCTAGCTCGCTATGCAGCGCATTTCTGATTTTTAATAGAAAAGCAACTTGGGTTGTCAGTGATAAGCAATAAATATCCTGCCCAAAGCATATGAAAACAGGTGTGGCTGATTTTTTGTGTTTTTTGGGGGGGCTTAGAGGACATTGAGGGGAATCCTTTTGATATTTACTTAACTCATATTTTTAGAAATTGTCTTTTGCCTATTTGATCAGAACTCTAAAATGAGTATTTTTATTTTTTAATTCAATCAATTCAATATTTAAAAATTAGTATCTTTAAAAAGTCACTCAGCATTTATTTCTGCTTATGTTCTGTTACTGTGTTTGATAGTTAAATTACCCTTTTATGTTGTACATTTTTGTAATACTTCATCTGTGTATAAAGATGACAGGACAAGTAAATATAAAGAGGATTTAGAGTCAAAGAGATTTGCCTTGAATCTACACACTCAGTGTGGGATCTGCCTTTGTTAATTTAAGTTGTAAAATAAGTATGTACTATATATATATGGAGTTGGAGAGAGTGAGAAGGAGTAGTTTTGTGGATAGAAAGTATACTCACAGGCATTAGATTAGAGAATACACATCACAATATAATGCCCAAGTGATTAGTGCTAAGTTCATTCTAATTTAACATTAATGAAAACAGTCAGTGCAAAAAAGTGAAGATCTGAAAGAGGATGGCTTTACAAATTGAACCACAGTCTTGGGAACTCAGATCAACCCTTTCAGTATTCCATCTTGGTTATTATTTACATGAATCTATCACACTTTAGTCAGAATTTTACTGTTTATATTCATGGCACATACAGATGGACAAATTAGATTTGCTCAACAAGTATAGGTCCAGCTTTGTACATAGCAATAGGTAAATTATAGGTGCCTTCCTAGATTTCTTGCTCATTTACCCTCCCAAGACCATCTAGGTGGTAGCCCCTCTTCCCTTTCTGGCTGGCTTTCAGATTAAAACTTTTAAGTAAACTCCTGGTTATATGTGTATCAGTGTATAAAGCAGTATGCCAGATGTTATGAGCATATAACAGGATGGCTTTATTTATGTTTAGTTTTTCCACCAAGGTTACTTCCTGACTCTTTGAGGGTGATACATATGTACATAATAATAGCATCCTATAATCAAGATTTTAAAAGCATAGGATTGTGAGCGGGGAGATTACTTTTATGGTGTTCTTCATGGAGGAGCTGGTATTTAAAAGTGGAGTTAGACATATCTAACAGGGCAGGGTTTTAGAGAATAAGAGCATTCCCAAGAAGGGGTACTATGTTGGCAATTGCTATAGTTTTCCAAGAGTAATTTCAGGCAGGGGCTCAGTCAGCTGCTGAAGGCATTGCCCATATTCCTATTTTCTTTAGAGATACTCTTTCTCATCTGCCATCAACAGATAAGTTTATTTATTGAATTGCGGCAGAACAAAATGAAAACACATGTAGATTGGAACAGTTAAATAAGAGAGCTGTGAGACTATTGAGGAAAAAGGGTTATTTTTAATGCCAGAAACACAAGTTAAGGTAGCTGTTGGCAAATAAGGAGGAAAAAAAGCAAAGCACAATGGACAGATCAATTAAAAGAAACATACAAATTCTTCAGAATAGACATTTTTCCCTTAACTAATTTTTTAAAGATTACAAGAATGTTCAAGAATATACAAATGGACTCTAGTATAATGAATTTCCAGCGTCAACAGTTACTAATACTTTGCTAACCTTGTTTCATCTATCTCCCCACCTTAATCCTTAGGGAGGGATGGTATTGGAGTATTTTAAAGCAAATCCCAAATCCCTCATACTTCCCAAATGTCCTTATGTGTGTCCAACTGATAAGGACATTTTTTAACATATCTGCTATATTCTAAAAATAATGGTAATTCCCTAATTATCATACCCAGTGTATAATTTCTGATTGCCAGTATATCTTTATTATAGTTGGTTTATTTGAAGCAGGGTCAAGAGAAGGTCTGTACATTTGACTTGTCTTGTGAGTCTCTTTTATTATTTAACATTACCCATTGCCCCCCGCCCCTTGTACTAATTAATCTGTTGTAAAAACCCAGGATTTGTCTGTCAACTGTCCCTTGTTGTGGACTTGTTTTACTGTTTCCTTATGATGTTTAATTTGTTCCCCCACCCCCTGTGTTTCTTCTATATCTAGAAGATCTAGGAGCTTGATTAGATTCAGATTTTTTTTTAAGTGGGAGAAAGGAGATCAAATAGTTTTGTAGATGGAGCTTTCTACTTCCTATTGCGGTGTATCATGAGACACGCTGATGTCTGATTGTCCTGTTTTTAGTAATAGATCAGTGTGTTCCAAGTTGTCACCTGTGATTTTAATGGCCTTTGATGAGTGTTGCCTAGATCCATTATTTCATCAAGGATATTACAAAATGATAATTTTCTATTTTTGTATAGTTACTAGTTTTGTGAATCATCTGTAAAGAGCTTTCTTGTCACCTACTTGGTTACCCTCAAATACAGGCTATACAGAAAAGACAGGATAAATGTGCTGTTCCCTTTTTATTTACTAGTTTTTGGGGTATTGAGTTGCTCTCACAAATTCCAAAGTGACCAATACATTTACTTTTTAGTATTATAATTTTCATGGATTTTAATGTTAGATTAACTATATTATGTATAGTTAGTATGTATATTAAACTTAGATTAACTATATTATGCATACTTAATACTGTTGTATATATAATATAATATATGCAGATGTTTAATTTGAAGTCAATTCATTGTGATCATTTTCCTTTTTTGGCATGACCCCATTCATCTTGGCTCTCTGAGGCAACATGTCCATTTGTCCAGCCTCATCTTGTGTATTTCCTGCTCTTATAGAACCCTGGTTCCTTTTACTGGAAATAATCTTGTATTAATTTTTTTAAATAGCACTTTTATAATCAGGAAAAAACAGTTGTTACATGCTCACTGTAAATATGTAGCCTTCAGACAAATTTAGTGTGCAACTCACATTCTTACTAACCTTTGATATTTTTTTCTCCTTGTCCAGCTTATGTCTGCAGATAGAGATCATACATGGGATTACTTAAAAAATATATAGCTTTGTATCTAAAGTGTGTTTTCAGTCAAGAGTAATTGTGGGCATTTTTCATATTAGAAATCTTTAGAAATATTGATTTTAAATGACTTTAAAATGTTCAGTTATATTTTCTGAAGATTTTTGTTGTTCTCCCCTTTTTCCACTGTTTTAAATAACAATTCAGTTGCCATCTTGGTACATAAATCTTAGAGAAAAGAAACATTTTTAAGGCTACTGATATATAATACACATATTCCTTGTAATATGGAAGATACTAGAATAACCTGATAGAAATGCATTAAGAGTTGGAACAAAACCTTGTTTGAAGTCCCAGCTCTTCTATTTTACCAGCTTCATAGTATTTGAACAAATTATCAGTATTTTTGACCCTTAGTTTACTCTGTAGAGCAGAAAAAATAAATCTTCTTTTAGGAATGAAGGATCAAAACAAGCTTATTATTTCCTTGAGGATCAAAAGAAATAGTTCATTCATTCTACAAATACTCTACAAGTATGTACCAGGCATGATTCCAGTTTCTGGGTATACAGTAATGAATGAGTGAAACCAATGAAGTCCTTGTTTTCATGGGATTAACATTAATAGAGAAGGGAACAGGTAACCATACATCAGGTTGTGGTGATAAGTTCTGGAAGAGCAATGGAACAGGAAGATGAGAGTTAGGAAGAGGTGCTATTTTGGAAACAGCAGCCAGGGAAGGCCCTATTGATAGGGTGTCATAGTAGTGAAAGTGTGAGTAAAATGAGAGCAAGCCACGGTGATTTGAGCTTAAAGTTGTTCCACAAACATTATGGGGAGTTGTACTTAGGCCTGGCCCAGGAACACTGAGCCAGAAAATATGGCTGAAGCCTAGAGTGTAAGAGATGAGAATAGAGAGGAGTAGATTGCAAGGGTCCTTGTTTGCCCTTGGTCAGGAGTTTGGATTTATACTGAGTAAAATGGGAAGTCATCAGGGGAGGAATTGAACAGGAAAGTGACAGTGCTTTGTAAAGTGTAAAGTGTAGTAAGAAGAGAGATCTTACATTTATTAAACACTGCTACTGTTACCACCACTACAGCCATCTGGTTTACCATCTAGACTACAAAAGAATGTCATTTTGACACCTGCAGAGTTTCAGGTGTTAAAACATCTGGCCCCTGAAAGTTTGTCTGGTCAAGATATATTATTTGTGAAATGCACTCCAAAGTCTTAAATGCTCTTGAACACTTAATTTTTGGTTTGACATAGTTAATGAAGAGCTATGTATTTGGTAGCTTTAATAGTTAACCAAACCAAAGGTCAACTGCTTCTTAAAGGTACCCATGCCTTTAATGGACATAAGTCATTGCATCTTAGCTAAGAAGGGCATGTATCATATCCATCCAAAAGCTAAACCTTTTTGATTCAGGTTTAAAATGATAAGATCACTCATTTTAATTGCTATCCAGTCTGTAGATACCTTTTTTTTCTAAGCCATTTGGTCACGGAAATAATAGTCACAATTCAGATTTTAGAAGAAAGTCCCACGTAACTGCCCTTTACTACTATTTATTCAGATACTAGCATATGCAGATGTTGTGCTAAGCACTTCAGACACATATAGTTCTTATACCAAGTTCTAAGGTAGCTATTGTTTTTCCTGTTTTAGAGATGAGGAAAGGGGGCCTAGAAAAGGCTACCTCTGCTAAGACATGGTAAATTCAAGATTTGAACTCAGGTTATCTTTAAAACCCATGTAATTAACTACTGTGTATTATGTAATTGCCCTGCACTACTATATTGATAGTCTAGCACATAATACATTATCTGGCATATTGTAGATACTCAGAATTTATTTGAATTAAGTAACATTAACCCTAGAAGCAGGGAATTAGGTTGCAGAGCCACTATCTAAAAAATGGGTTCAGGTGGGTATCACATTTCACACTTTCCATGACTGCTTAATTAAGTACCTTAAAAGTCCTATGTGCAACAGTCTTATTGTGTATGTGGTTTTTGTTTGCCATTTTTGCATTTGACCACCAAGTTTATGAATCAGATCTAACATAATATTAGTTTAGACTACTGTGAACTCAACCATCTGGGAATGTGTTGTCATTCAGCAGCTTTTCATTGTCTCTGAACACATACACCCCCATCATACACACCAGAATGTTGTCTTCTTGAGAGCAGGCACTCTTGATGTGTCAAATTTGTGGCATATAGTGGTGTAGAGTTGGTATTTGAATGAATGACTATTCCAACTAGTGGCTTATGGACCATCTGGCTGTTTTTCAGCATTAAGTACATGGGTGAATAGAGTTACAGAATTAAGAATGTGTTGCACAAGCCAAAAGCAATCAGATTGCCTAAAAAGAGCAGTACCTAACAGAACTGAATTCAGTAATGTCAGACTTTTATTTTCCCAATAGGTGTCTTGTATGTTCTGCAGCATTTTGTTGGGGTGGAGCGTTGTACTTTTGAGAGTATTAATGTGTTTTGAGGTTTTTGCACTTTGTGAGATGGAAGTGACCATTTCTAGTGTCATCTGGTCTCCAGCTGATGATGTTTTGGAGAAGAAAGTAGACTCCAGTGCAAAAGACCACAAATACAGAGCAAGTAATAAACAGGAAGACATATACCCAACTGTTAATACCAACTGTGATTTTCTATAGGCCTTGCAGGTGATTTTCGCTCTTTCCCTTGTGTGGTCCTTTAAGTTTGAATTTTGCATAGTGAACAGTGTAACCAGTACTTAAAATCTAGAAGTTAAACTCTCAGTAATGGATATAGCTACAGGGGTAGATAGAAAGACTTCATTATTCTGACCCCTAGCCCAAACCCCCAAGGATATAGAAGCTAGTCAAATGCTATGCTTATGTAAACAACAACACAACAAAACAATGTTTTTATATATTTTTTATTTTTATGATTTCAGTGGTCAGTAAATGTCCCAATCACTGTGACAACCAAATTTCCCAAAACACACCCCCTAGGGGTAATAATTGCCCTCATTGACAACCATTGCCCTATGTGGAGAATAGTGAAGGTCTACGCTTACATCTGTAGGGATAGAGAGGTTTAGAAAATAGAACTGACTGAAATTGTGAACTGGTTATATATAGAAGAGTTAACAAGTAGAGTCTGGTATGATGACCATGTTTTATGATCGGGTGTCCAGTCACTCACTGTGAAGGGAAACTTAGAAGAAGCAGGACTTGGGGATGAGGTTTGAGTTGCCTGGAAGATACCTTACAGGGAACAGGAGTTGGAAATGTAAGCTAATTGTTTGAAACAGAAGATAGAGTTCAGGTATTGAAACCATGGGTAGATGAGATCACTCAGAGAATGTGGGGTAAGAAGACAGCCAAGGGTGGAAATTTGAAGACATCAACACTGGAGTAAAGATGAGTCATTGAATTAAATGCAGAAAGAGGGTATTTGGAGAGAGAGAGGAAAACATCTAGGGGAGAGCAAATCAAGAAAGCTGTGGGTGTGCTGTGCTGCATGTTCATGCAGTTTTAGCATACAATTCCATAAATGTTAATTTAATGTAAAAGTAGTATGTTAAATTATCCCCCACCTCTTCCCCTCTCCCCTCAAATTTTCAAGTTAAGTTTCTCCTCCAAGACTTTTTTTTTTTATCTTGGGAATTCAAACGTACCACACATCAGGAGCAAGCTTAGAATACTAACAGTGGCTGACTTTGTCCCAGTTAGTTATAATTTTTGCTCAGCCCAAAGAACCCTGCCGAAATTTATTATGAACCTGGAATTTTTTTTTTTTTGAAGGAATGGGGGTTGGGAAGAATGAATGTATTTGAAACCTAAATGAATTTTTTCAGTTATAATATGTGCTTTTGTCCATTTCCTTCATGAACTGTAGTTGTGTCCAAAACATAGTTTAAGCAGTTTTAAAACTATTAGGAAAAAGTTTGAACATACAGAAAAGTTGAGTAACAATGACAACCTATACACCCAACATCTAGATTTAAAGATTAAGATTTTACCATATTTGTAAATGTAGTACTCTGGCTTAGAAAGTAGTTGGCATATTCAAGGAGCAGAAAGGACATCACTGTCAGTGGACCTCTGATAAAGGCTAGAGAGCTGTGCTACAACTTGGAGATGGGAAGTCTAGAGGACCATGTAAGGAATTTGGATTTTTTTTTAATGAGGGCAGTGTAAAGTTATTGAAGGACTTTCATCAGTGGACTTGTTATTTTTCATAAAATTCCCTCAAATGCTTATAATGAAATACTACTGCAGATAAAGGAATAAAGGGGAAAATGAGAAAGGTAGGCTGATGGTTACGGTGAATGGTGTCTTTTAACTATCTTAACCCTTGTGTAACCATTGTTACTTCCAGCTTGGGCATCTCTCTACTCTTCGGATTATCAGTTCCAAAACTCAAGACATGTGTCTGTGTGTTTCAAATCCTTCAGGGTCACAGAGCACTTTGAATAGTACTGCTTGATGGTGGACCAGACCCTTTTGAAGGCACTGCCTCCCTCCTGGGAGAAAGCAGTGTGGGCTGCAATCTGCTCACAGTGCTTGCTATCATTCAAGCATTGTTGGGAAGTGATGTGTTGTTCTATGAAGGGATTAACTTCTATTTCTTGTGATTAAGGATTGATGTTAGGAGACTGATGGAAGAGTTGAAGCATGAGGCTCAACTCTTTATAAACTGAAATTTGTGGATTCCAAATCTTCATTCATTCCCTCTTTATTATCAGTAAAATTAATTTGATTCATGAAATCTGTTTAGCCATCAGTATTTTTTTTTAAGTTAAGAAATATCAGTTTTAGCTTTGTGTGTATGTGTGTGCACTATATTAAATAGTTTCTTAATTACAGATCATGATCAAAGTTTGAAAAACACAACTGGTTCTATTGGCTCTGTTTAACTTTCAGGATTAGTTGGATTAGTATATGTGGCAGCCTTATACTTTTCTCTGTCATTCAGCCTTCCATGTGAATGTTTCTATGTATTAAGGATAGATTGTTTTATATTATCCATTGATTTCTTTAAACTTAGTTTTTATGTTTATCAAAATTCAACATGTGTATAATTGAAGGAGGCAAATTGTTACAAAAAGGGCTTGTAAGAAGAAATACCAGTCCTCTGCCCTTTTTCTGCTCCCCAGAGGTGTCCCATTTCCGCTCTTTTGACCAATTGTTTTGGTATCTTTCTCTGAATCTTTAGTGAGCATACTTACATCCATGATTTCACCATAGTACTTGTAACATTTGCCTCAATAGCTACAGTTGTTTTCTGTATTCTACTCATAAATTCAGTAACACAATGAATACTTAATAGATCTGTGCTTTTTGAAAACATTGCTTACTAAAACATTACTCTTAGCCTTTTAGCAGTGTCCTAGGTACATGCATTGTCTAGGTAAGAATCATTCATAAATTTTAAACTTTTCTGTTTTCAATTACTTATTTAAGAAGTTGGATCACTGAGTGGCACACAATATTAGTATATTTAAGCTTAATACATGCAGGCTTAGACATAAACAAATTCAAATGTAGAGTTTTAAGGGGTATTTTTTTCCTTGCCCCCTCTCCCCCAGAATCTTGGACAGTTGTGTAAGAACTGGTGAATCTGAGGACACAAATGAAAGAAAGATTTTGTAAAATTACTGCAGTCATGCTTTAAGAACTGTCTAGTTCTTTTATTTATGTTTTATAATAAAGTCATTTATATAGTTATTTTTATACTCAATATGCTTTAACTCTATTTTTTAAATAATACATCATAAAAGAATGTATAGTATGTGTGTAAGTGAGAAAAGGAGGAAGGCAGAGAGAGAAAACATGAAGATGTCATAAATAATTTCACCACTGTGATGAATCCTGGGGATGAACCCTGCTTGTTTAGGGTACTTGTTACTATCTGTATTTCCTCAAAATACAGGCTTTTTCATTTGCATGTTCTGCAAACTCTTTGCTGCCTAGTGTATTAATTAAGAGGAATGATTGTATCATGCCTCCCCTTTCTGTCACAGAAGCCTTTTATCTATGTATTCTCTCTAGCAGCTGTACTCTTTCTTCTATGACCAGTATTTGGTGTGTGGTAGGACTTTTTAAAACCCTTTGCCCTAGAAAGTCACTTCTTCCACCATTGAGCCAGAGCTGAAAATATCTCTGTTGCATAGCACCATAACACTTCCTGCAAAATACCATTAAACATTCCCACCCTCCACCCAGCATTTACTTGTAGCATCACAGCTATTATTTGCAGAGTACAACTAGGAGAGATTGTATTTTCAGAGGATTTATTGTGAGTGTGAATCCACTGTGTTTATGGAAATGCAACCGGCATTACTGCCCACCTCCCTTTAAGAAAAGGTTAAAAAGAGAAAAGTAATGGAAAAGAATGGTACAGGAATTGTGTCCCATTTAGCCAGGTAATGAGAGAGATAACATAACAGCCACCTGGGAGTAACTTACCTATATTTGATCCCAACTTGTAATGGAAAAGATATTTAGAAGTAAATTTATGTGCCTTTGAATTTAAGAACCTGTGTATGAGGACATTTCCCTTTGGTTAAGTAATGTTTTAATTTGATCAAAAAAGGATTTGCAAGGAGACAGAAGGTGATATGTATATATATAATATTTGGGCATAGAAATTGATCAGAACAGATCATGTCAAAACATGTCAAGCACTAACATTACCTGTTCTTGATTTAATTGTAGCTTTCACATTAGTGTTCATTTGCATGCTCTTTCCCTAAATGTTTGTTTATAAAGAGATAAGCAGGTCACTGTATCTCAAACTTTAGAGAAAAAACTCATATACTCTTTTCAAATAAAGTCTTAGGCAAAGTTCAAAAGAATTGTTATGATGCTGTGCAACGGAGATGTTTTATGTTGGCACAGGTGGAAAAAACAAAGTAGGGTTGGGGTATCTGAGACCCACCTCTCCCTGCTTTGGTGGAGGTGGGTGGTGAGCACCAAGGGAGTTTGGAACTCCCAGTTTGAACATCACTTATTTAAGTGATCTTCTCAAAAGTGTTATATTTGGTGTCTGAGGCTGTTTAATGCCTATGAGTATAACTTCTTTTAGTTTATCTAGTGAAAGAAATTGTAACTTCTGACATGTTCCCAAGTTACTTCCATTGTTTATCTTGTGTACTTTGTTTTTCATTATGACTTCTTGGAATAATTGATGTCCTTTCTCCTTATGCATGATATAATATTGTGGCTTATGTGATTGAAATGTTGCTTTCTACTCTCCTCAAGAAAATTAAGAACTTCTAGAAGTTCATTATCCGCAGGGTTTTATCCAGTGAGTTCCTTCGTAGAAGGCAGTCACTTAAGGGATTTGAGGATCTGCTGGGAGATTGGGCCAAGGCTCCATCCAAGGTTCTCTCCAGCTTGGAGACCCCATAACTGACTGAAAAGGAGAATGGGTGTGCTGAGAAGGTGTGTGCCAGTCCGGGATGTGGGAGGAAGCAGCATGAGCACCGGAGCCTCTGAAGAGACCAAGATAGTGCTAGTGATGTGTGCTGGTGCTGTTGGGCTAAGCTCCTTACCTAACTTATGCCTCAGTTGTGATTAAGGACACTTTGGATCAAGAAAGACCTGAGCTTGAGCTGGTTTTACCACTTGGTACTTTGAGCCAGTTTATTAACCTTGTTAAACCACTTATAAATGGGAATAATAATGTCCCTCAGGGAATTGTTTGAAAAGATCCCATGAGATGATGAATTAAAGTGCTGAGCATGTGGCCTGGCAATACTGGTTGCCCTACATCATCAGCACCAACATGTCCCTCCTCAAATGGGTGGTTAGGAAAGCCGGTGATAAAAAAGATGCTGTGAAAAGTACAAAGTGTTCTGTAATTCTGAGATATCTCTGTATTTTCATCGCTCTCATTCATATATTTGTGGGTTTCCCAATCCCTCCTGATTTAAAAAGTCACATAAAATGACTTTCTCAAACACTAATTTTCTTTACAGATAAGGATTTAGACAGTATGTCCTCTGATGACCCTGCTTCTCAGTGGTGCCTTGTGTTGTGTCCCCAGGTAAAGCAGGCAGAGTGCAGTGAGGTGCCCGTCGCTGCCGCCATGCCGTTCCCTTTTGGGAAGTCTCACAAATCTCCAGCAGACATTGTGAAGAACCTGAAGGAGAGCATGGCCGTTCTGGAAAAGCAAGACATTTCTGACAAAAAAGCAGAAAAAGTATGTATTTGGCTTTATTTTATATTTTTAGTCTTTTGATTAGGAGCAAATGTAAGGCAAATTATGAGTGATTTTTTAAAACACATTAATCAAATCCCAATTTGGATTTATTTTGGGTTCTTAAAGTACAGTCCTGAAGTGGTATTTGCTGCAGCTTAACCACATTTTCTCCTGTACTGTCATCTAACAAATAAACTTCTAACTTTTTTCATTTGAAGTTTTCAAGTTTATTTAAATTTTGAGTGTTTTTTTTTTTCATTGTTGAAATGGTTTACCTGATTCCTGAAATCAGTGTTTCCACTGGTAGTCTTCCTGGGGAGATAACCTCTCCTGGTTTTCTATGTTCCCTGTACCCATGACGAGTATCTCCCTCTACCCAGTCACCACAGTCCAAAACCTGACTTTCATCCCAACCTTCTTCCCCCTCCTCTCTAAAACAGCATCTTTCACTAAGTAGTATGACTCCCTCCTTCCTAAGGGGTGTATGAATTGACCATGACTTCCGTTCCTACTTTACAAAGATCCTTATGGACATTAGCCGTAGCCTCCTTCATGCTATTTCTAGAATATATGCCTGCTTTAAACCTTGAGTGCAGTCTCTTCACATGGCACACAAGACCCTTTGTGACCTGGTCTCTGCTTCTCTAGATAAATTTGAACCCCTCTCTCCCTTACTGTGTATGCTCTAGCAATCTCAGCTTGCAGCTGTTCATTTAAAGCAACTAAAGCAAATAACCAGCTATCCTGTTTTTAATGCCTTTGTCTTTCTCCCCATCACATTTCCACCCCAGCCCCATTCATCTTTCAGAATTACCGTATACCTTTCTTTTCCTAGATGGCTTTCCAGAATACTCCTCTCCTGCCTCACCCGCCCCCGAATAAATCCCTACCCATTGGCCATCTCCTTTGCAAATGCCAGGACTCCTGGCATCTTCAACATGATTTTATTTGCGTTATAGTTTTGTCTCCCTTACTAGCCCACGAGCTCTTTGATCCATGGGTCATTTTTAGCCCACCTGTGATCTCCCTAGTACCTGACTCTCAGACTCTGGATGCCTGGTATTTATTGAATGAGTGTTTGATTGGAACATCATTTTTTCACCCTAGCTTTTATTTAAGGAGGTTGTTTGCTGTTTTGGGTTGAAGATTAGATTGCTTAACTGCTACCATCTTTTTAAATCTAAGACTCTGTAATGTACCTGTGTTCTGACAAGGAAAAAGCAGTCCAAAGTCATGGATTAAGATTTGTAATTACAGGCTATTGCGTTAGTACTATCTTTCTGTCATAAAGCAGTCTATAATTAGTAAGTTTGTTTATAATCAACTTTACTTTAGATCTTCCATGGAAATACTAGAAAACTTCTTGTATACCTATAGTAAGAAAAGTAGATGAATACTAATAGTATGAAAAAACTTCTTTTAAAAATGTCTGACTTAGCAGAAGATAGCTGTATTCTCACATTGTTCCCTTTCAGTCTGCTGTCATTTGTTATTTTGGTTGAACTATATAAAGAAAATATGGCCTCATATAGATGTATAGTTGGAAAAGGGAGGAATATTTTAATAATTTTTTAGATAATTTTGAATATTTTTTGACACCACACCAAAATTTGACAGTTAATAATTTTGGTTGTGATAGACTCTATGAGTGAACTTTTCATGCTCTGCACTTTGAAAAGATCACTTATTAATGCATGATTTTTAACATGCATTGATCATTTAGAAAGTATTGGATCACTGACTTACACATCTGCCAAATGTTGACATATACATTATCAAAAATTCACATTTTAAAATATCACCACTGATGTCATCAGAAAGGTCTAAGAATTGGGAAGAGATCAGACTTACTCATGTTGTATTCAAATTTCAAAATTCAAATTTGGCAACAAATACTGTTGGTTGTTTTCCTTAAATTGACAGGTCCACTTCATTCATTTTCAAGAAAATGTCTTCCAAATATCCAAGGCTGATAATGTGTCAGTTTTTCTTTCAAGTAAAAATGATGTTCCATAAAAGAACACAGTTTATTTAGCACATAGCTCAAATAGTCATACAATTACTTTTCCTTAAGACCCCCAGTCGTATCTCAGTAAGGGCAGAAGGTGTTTTATACGTACTTCCTGTTTATGACACCAAATGTTAAAACAGATGTGTGTGTGTGCACAGGTCATAATTTAATAAAATGGGTATCTTTTTCTGTTTCCTCATGACATTCATAAGTGAAACTGCTTTTTTTTTTTTAATGGAGTAAATGGTGATGAAGACTACCATGATGTCTAGTATAGTCTGTTGACACTGCCTTGACTCGGGCTAAGGGGTCAGCACCATCAGTGCAAATGGCAGTACAGTGGAAAAAGGCAAAGCATGTGTTAGTATTGATATGAAAACAGTTTTGACCTCATGGACCCCTTGAAAAGGGTCTACATATTGAAATCCACTGTGATATTTAATGGAAGGTATATGTGTGGGTAGGGGGAGGCCTAATGTAGATAGGTAATACGGAGAAGTCTCATTGAGGAAGTGGCATTGGAGATGACTCTATAATGACAGAAAGCAATTTTAATCTCTGTTAGAATCCATACCATCTACTTAACTAAATCCTTGGTTTTCAGTTGGGGGCAATCTTGCCCTTCACTGGAACATTTGACAGTGTCTTGAAACATTGTTGGCTGTATACCACAACGGAGTATTGGTTGTATAACGGCAGACAGCTCTACTGTCATCTAGTTAGTAGAGTCCAAAGATGCTGCTAAGCATGAGACAGCCCCCACAACAAAGAATTATCTGGCCCAAAATGTCAGTAACACCAAGGTTGAAAATTGCTCTGAACATACAAAAAATACATCTGCAATTAGGACAAACAGCAAAGAAAGATATTGAATTTATGAAAAATAAATTTCATTTCAAAAGAAAGGGATAGACAGCTCTGAAGAGCAATCCATGCAAATCACTTACTCTGAAATAGATTAAGAATAGGGAGGAAAACCCCGAAATTTCTGATTCACTTTCTTGCGAAGATTCAGAAGAAATTAGCAACTAATGCATATGGCAAAGAAGAGGGAACTGAGACCTGAAGACAGTGAAGAGACTTGAAAACAGGAGATGAAAACATAATCACTAAATTAAGAACCATGTAAAACAATTTTGACATCATACTTAAGACTGAAAACTTGAAGATAGCCCCATTAAAACCAGAGTGCTTGCTATGACTTGTGTTTTTTGTGTTTTTTTTTTTTTTGGTATCATTAATCTACAATTACATGTGCAACATTATGGTTACTAAACTCCCCACTTCATCATGTCCCCCCCACATATGACTTGTGTTTTAGAAATTCTAGCCAATGCATAAAGGAATGGTTTAGATATAAAAAATATAGCTGTTGCAATATATACTGGAAAAAATCACATTGTTGAAATAGTTATATATCTTACAAAACATAAGAGAATCAATGCAAAAATATTTTAACAAAAATTTCATATTTTCCCTAAAATCCAGTCAAAACTATCTAGTAATTATAACTTTTTAAAAAATATTTACAGGAGCAACAAAAAAGTGTAAGATGTCTGGGAATACTTTCGTCAGGAAGTATGGAGAACTTATAGGAAGAAAACTGTAAAATTTTATTCACAGGCAAAAAGAATATCTGGTCCATGTTTATATATAGAATAGGAAGATAGTTAAGAAGCCATTTCTTCACAAATTAATTTTTACACTTAGAGCAGTTCCATTAAATCACAGCAGGATCTTTTTGTAACTTTACAAAAAATGATTCTGAAGTTCTGGAAGAATAAATAAAATAGCTAGAAAGTTTTGGTGGGACTTGAGGAATATGAATTCTACTTTATTTTGAAACAAAACACACTTTACACATCCACTTGCAGTCTTCCCAATCATGGTTAATAAAACTCTCTTCTGGTTGTTCAGGCCAAAAGTATTGAGTTATCCATGATTCCTTTCACACTTTGCAAATCCAATTCATGAGCAAATCCATCCACTTTATCTGGAGAGGAGGGAAAAATGTAAAAGCCTGAATGTAACCACTTCTTATTTTCCTGGTTACCACCCTTGTCTGAGCTACCATTATCTCTGCTCTGGATTACTGCAGTGTCCTAATAATTGGTCTTCCTTTCCTCCCTACAGCCATGGCAATACTTTCAAAATGAGTCAAATAATATTTCCCTTAGAGTAAAAGCTAAAGTCCTTTCAAGGGTCTAGAATAAGTTCTACAGGCCAAATCCTGCCTAGGCCTGTTTTTGTAAGGCTAATGAGCTAAGAATGGTTTTTACATTTTTAAAGTGTTGACTTGATTTAAAAAAAAAAAACAAGAATATGTAACAGAGATCTTATGTGGCCTGCAAAACTTAAAATATTTACAGTCTGCCCTCTTACAGAAAATTAAATGCCGACCTCTGCCGTGGACAGTCAGACCCATGACTTCAACTGTCCCTTCTCCTAATACTCCCTCAATTTTGGCTTCCTCTCCTCATATACTCCAGCCATACTCCTGCCTTTAGGACTTTGCATTTGGCTGGTCGCTTTGCCTAGAATGTTTTCCCCCAGCTCTCTGCTTTGCTTGCTCCCTTATCATCTTTAAGACTGCTGAAGTGTCGCTTTTCACCCAACCTTCTATAAAATGTATCCCTGCCCTCTGGCATTCCTGTTCCCTCTGATCCTGCTCTATTAACTGTAGAGTACTTAACATCTTTAATATACTTAATAATATTTGTTTACTATTTCTTCCCACGTTTGAATATAAGCCTTCCAAAGACAGAGCTCAATAATTAGTTGTATTTATTGAAAAGGAATATAGAGTTAGCACAAAGCACTGTTGCCTTGTGACTCTTCTGAACTTTTAAGTCTTACTGTAAGTATAAAACAGGTATTAGTATTGTAACAGTTTCTATGTTGAGTTTGTGGCTATTAAGAGGTATCATAGCCAGGTATATTCTGGATTTTATGATGGTAGGTAGCTACATGTTACATTCCCTTTTTAAAAAGTGCTACCAGCCACAGGTGTCATGAGATAAATTACCTTTCTCAAGAGATCTATCTTGTTGGCTCTAGTTTCTTCCATATAGTTTTGTGTTCATTAATTATCTTACCCTATAATTCAAGATACTCAGAGGACATTTTTCATGATTGAATGAATAATTATACCCAATGGATCTTATTAGTGGATCACTCAGAGTTTCTAGGCAGTTTTCCAGTGATCTGTTGCTGGACAATGTCCTCAACTCTGAACTGTTTGACGTTTATAATTTTGATTTATATGAAGAGAATTAAAGGGATTAATTAGCAGAGTTTGTGAATGACAAAAATTGGAAAAACATAGCAAACTCTGTAGGTGATTGAATCAGGTACCAAAGAAGGGTCAGTGAGCTAGGGGTGGTGGGGCAGAGGTTGGAGGAAGGACATGACCTTAACTCATAAAGTACAATACAGATAAAAGTAATGGCTCTGTACTAAGATCTTAAGAAGAAAGATTAGATGCCAAAGGAGAAAAGAAGCAGAATTACTGAAAATCCTTGTTTAAACTCAAAGAAGGCAGAAAGAGGAAAAGGGATTAAAGAACAGATGGGACAAATGGAAGACAAATAGCAAGACAATAATCACATTAAATATAAATGGTCTCAACACCCAATTAAAAGGCAGATTGTCAGATTGGATGAAAAAGCTCTAACTGTATGCACCTATAAGAAATGCTTTTTAATGATAATGATATACTTAGGTTACAAGTACAAGGATAGAAAATGATACACCACATTAACACCCGTCAGAAGAAAGCAGGAATAGCTATATTACTATCAGGCAAAAATAAATTTTAGAAGAATATTATCAAGGATAAAATTATTTCATGATAAAGTGGGAATTAATCCAAGAGACATAGCAATCCTGTATATATATCTAATAGCAGAGCTTTAAAATAAAGCAAAATAAAACAAAGCAAAACTTGATAAACTACAAGATGAAACAAATTCACAATTATCATTGGAGATTTCAGTACACCTCAGTAATTGATAGAACAAGTAGGTATAAAATCACCAAGTATTTTCTGGTAAACCAGAATGAAACAAACTATCAACCAATTTTACCTGGTGGACATTTATAAATCACTCCACCCAACATAGCAGAATACTCCTACACCCTTTTGAAGTATACATGGAACATTTTTAGTAAATATAGACCATAATCTGGGCCTTAAAAGAAGTTTCAACATATTTAAAAGAATAAATTTATGTAACATATGTTCTGTGACTACAGTGGAATTAAGTCAGACATCAGTAAAAGAAAGAGCCTTGGAAACATTTCAAAATATTTGCACACTAAATATCATACTTCTAAATAGCTCATGGATCAAAGAAGAAATCAGTTACTTGAGTGGAATAAAAATGAAAACACAACATACCAAATTAATGAGATGTTGCTAAAGCATTACTTGAGGAAATTTTACAGCACTAAATGCATGTATTAGAAAAGAGGAAAGTCTTAGCTTCTACCTTAAGAAAATAGAAGAAGAGCAAATTAAACACAAAGTAAGGAGAAAGAAAATCAAAGCAGAAATCAGTTAAGTAAAAACTAGGGGGAAAAAAAACAAACCAAAACCCGGTTCTTTGAGATGAATGAAATTGATAAACTCTAGTTAAGACTATCAGGAAAGAAGGAGAAAAGACAGATTACCAGTATCTGGAATGAAAGAATTGACATCACTACAGATTCTACAGATAATTAAAGGGTGGGTAATAAGAGAATACTATGAACAACTTTATGCCAGTAAACTTTGACAACTCAGATGAAACGGGGAGATTCTTGGAAAGATAGAAATTGCTTACACTTAAGAATAAAATACATAACCTTAGTAGGCCTATATGTATTAATGTAATTCAAAATTTAGTGAATGATTTTCCCACAAATTAAAAACAAGGCACAGATGGTTTCACTATAGATTTCTACTGAGCATTTCAGGAAGATATAACACAATTTCTACAGAAACTGTTCCAGAAAATATAAGAGGAAAAAATAGTTCTTAATTCAAACTTGTGAAGCCAAGATTATTCTGGTACCAAAACCAAAGATGTTACAAGAAAACTATAGACTGATACCCCCTCACAAACATAAATGTAAAAGTTCTAAATAAATTCATGTAAAATAAATTTTAGCAAATTGAATCTTCACAGTAAGATACATCAATACCAAGTGGAATTTATTCCCAGAATGCAGGGCTTGTTTAACATTCAAAATTCAGTCAATGTAATTCATTGTATTGACAGATTACATATCAGTAAACCCTCCCCGCCTAAAAAAGAGACCAGCCTCCATTCCTGATAGAAACTCTCAGCAAACCTAGTAATGGAAGAGAACTTCCTCAACCTAAATAAAGAACATCTAATAAAAAACTGTGCAACTAGCATTATACATAATAGAGAAAGGCTGAATCAAATACCTCTAAGAGCAAGAATAAGATAGGAATATCTACTTTGACCACTTCTATTCAACTGTGTACTTGGATGTTCTAGCTTCTGCAGTTAGGCAAGAAAAAGAAATAAAAGGCATGAAAAGGAAGAAGTAAAATTGTGTTTGCGAATGACATCATTATCCATATAGAAAATCTGAAGGAATCTATAAAGAAGCTAGTAGAATTAATGTGAGTTCAGCAAGGTCACAGGTTACAACATCAATATACAAAGAGCAATTGTATTTCTGTATAGTAGCAATGAAAAACCTAAAATTGAAGTTTAAAAAAATAAATTTGGAAAGTATTTAAAAATGTGAAACAGATAATTTGACAAAAATTAAAGACCTGTACACTGAAAGCTACAAAACATTTCTAAGAAATAAAGGCCTAAATAAATGAGAGATACACCTTGTTTGTGGATTGGAAGACTCAATATTGTTAAAATGCCAGTTCTCCCCAAATTGATTTATAGATTTATTTCTGTCCCAGCAGACTTTTTTATAGAAATTAATAAGCTGGTTCTAAACATTGTATAGAAATGCAAAGACCTAGAATAATCAAAAGAAGTTCAAACAAAAACAGAGCTGAAGGGTTCACACCATGTGATTTTAAGAATTAGAAAGCTACAGTAATCAAAACAGTGTGGCATTGACATAAAGCTAGATAGATGAATGTATAAACAGAATGCAGAAAAAATCTGCACATGTATGGAAAATTTTTTACAGAAGTGAAAATGCAGTTTAATGGAGAAAGGGTAGTTGTTTCAACAATTGGTGCTGAAACAATTTGATAGCCACGTACGCCGAAAGAAAAAAAAAGGTGGACCCATACCTCATTCTGCATATAAAAGTTAAAATAGATCAGACAACTTAATTTAAAACCTAAAATTATAAAGCTTCTAGAAGAAAAAGGATACTCCATACAAGAACAAATGAATAAATTGGAATTTACCAACATTAAAACCTTCTCTTCAAAGAGATTTATTCTGTTGAAAGAATAAAAAGATAAGCCACAGAGAGAAAAATCTTTGCAACCAGAATATATATCTGATAAAAGATTGCAATCAGAATATATAAAGAAAACTCTCAAAACTTAACAATAAGAAAATAATCCAGTAAAAAATGGGCAAGAAACTTGAATATACACTCACCAAAAAGATATACAGATTCCAGATAAGCAATTGAAAATATGTTAAGCATTAGAAAATTGCAGAGTAAAGCCATAATGAAATACTACGTACCTATTAGAATGGTTAAAATTTAAAAACACTGGCTATACCAGATATTGGTGGTTATGCAGAACAACTGGGACTGCTTCTGGGAATATAAAATGATAGAATCATGTTGGAAAATAATTTGGCAGTTTCTTGAAAAGCTATACTTATATCTAGCCATTCCACTCCTTTACCCAAGAGAACAAGAAATATATGTCTGTGCAAAGACTTTACATAAATGTTCGTAGCAACTTAATTTGTAATAGTCCAAAACAAAAGTAACGCAGGTGTGTGAATAAACCAGTGGTGGTATATCCATAGAATGGAGTACTACTCAGAAATAACAAAGAATGGACTGTCGGCATCCACAATTACATGAATGAATCTCAAAATGCTTATGTTAAGTGAAAGAAGCCAAACTGTAAAGAATATATAATGTGTGATTATATTTTTACAAAACTCTATGGATAACCGAACAACAGAAAGCAGATCAGTGCTTTGGGATTCGCAGTGATGTGGAGGGTTAGAGTGGTGTTGGTAGAGTAAGGGAACTAGAGAGGAGCTTTGGTGGTGATGGATATGTTCACTCTCTTAGTGTTTTCATGAGTGTGTACTTAAGTCCATATTTACCAAATGTATTCTTTAAATATGTGGGATTTGTTGTATGTCAATCATAAGTCAATAGAGAGTAAGGAAAGGCTAGCCATGTACAACTGAGGTAGAGGTGGCTTAGAAACCCCACATTTGCCCTAGGAACATGTAATTAAGCACCCAGCAAGACTACTGAAAGCCTAGGTTGCAATAAAAGAAATACACTATTTAAATTCAAAGTGATCATCTGCTCTGTGTAGACAAGTCCATACTTGATGTAGAGACATTAGAGTATATTGATAGAGGAGTGACCAGGCTGGCATGGAAATTCAAGACTCTGCCATGAAGAGTAGTTGAATGAACTGGAGATATGAAGTAGGGAGAGAACAAAATTTGAGCCCTTAGAGCTCTTATGATGTTTTTAGGGTGTCGTCTTTCATGAGGAAAATAAAGGTTCCAGATGGTGGTAGGAGGCAGAATTAAGACCTGTGAAGGGGAGTAAAACAGGGAGTCTAGTTTCATCTTTATATTAGGAAAAATAATAAGTGGGAGTTAGCTTCCTTGAAAGAGAGCAAGTTTCTATCTCTGGATGTGCATTGGTGTGGGCTAGGTGACCACTTGGGTCCTATAGAATGAATACAAGCTTTGCCTGGTTGACATATCTTCACGTGGATAAAACACCCATGTTTTGCAAGGTAGAGAATAGGCCTTCATCTTATTTTGAGGTAAAATGGTTTTCCCTTATGATTCTCATGGTCCACATGAAGAAAGCTGTTGTTTCCTAGGTAACCCATTATATTATAGACAGACTTCACTCCTAGCTCTGCCAAACTCATGGTAAAATTATGCCTGTTTCTGCTTTATTCATTATATCCAAGAGCATTTTCTCATTCATTTCTTGTGATGTTACAGACAGAATGATAAATACAATATTTGAGTGTTTATTCCTTTAATTGTAATGTGTTGGATCTTGTTTTATATGGTACACAGTTGCCATATTAAGGATTGTGTAAAGCACAAATTAGATTAGTCCCTGAGCAACTATACCACACCTTTTAAAAAGAATTTGTGCCCAAAACAGTTGCAATTCGTGGGCTCTTTCTTGGGCCTTTGGCCCATAATCTTGGCACCAGTTTATAGATGGGAGGCTAAGAACCATTAGGCTACTGCTATCAGGCACTGAGCCAGGATCAGTTTCAGTGCTGGGATCCCAGGCTGCTGGCCTCCCAGATATAGGGCCTGGGCTGTGGCCCACACCCCCACCTCTACCCAGCACCTGCTCCTCATTGGTGGCTGGCTGCTCTCAGCTCCCCCACCCCTCCTCCCACACACACCCTCAAGCTAACAGAGAAAGGCCTGCCTGGCAGCAAAAAAAAATGGAAAACTTATACCTTTAGAAAAAAGTGATTTATCTTACCATCCTTATTTTTAGATAAATGGGGAATGGGGGTAGAGTGGGGTGGGTGGAATTTGTTCTTTCATTGCTAACAGCCACACAGATCTGGTGTATGTGATGATTATTTGCACATTCTTTGCCCACTGCATGCTGTATAAAGAAGGTATGGCTGCCTTGCTCAACTTGTGCTTGGTTCCCTTCATTGCTGTGAATGCATGTCTTCACAGTGTTGAATAGCTATATTCACATTTCATGAGAGGAATAAGTTTGCTGGTATATTTAAGATGGGGGCAGGGAGTAGCCTTTTCATAGCATAGCCATTTAATAGTGACTCATGGTACTAAACTTGTTTAGAGTAATCTTTGACACCAGAAGGTTATTAATAGGTTTTTCTTAGTGCATGATCTTTCAGCTTAGACTACTCAGACATTTTCTTCAGTAGAGAGACACATGTATGTGTGTGTAGACTTAAAAAAAAATTAATACAGGAATTAATGTGATAATAGAATTGCTCTCATCAAATATTTGGCACCAACAATATTCTTCAGTTTAATTTTAAATTCCATCTCACATCCTTTATCTTAATTTACTTTAAGAACTTCCTTTTTTCACTGAGGTCGTTTAATAGATTCCTTATTGATAATGAATTGATATTTAAGGCAATAAATGTAGATTGGCATATATTTAGAGGACTCTTATTTAAAATGATTCTTTTGCAACAAAATGAACAGAAAACAGAAACAGACTCATAATACACAGAACAAACTGGTAGTTGCTAAATGGGATAGGGTAGGAGCATGGGCGAAATAGGTGAAGGGGATTAAGAGTTATAGACTTCCAGTTATAAAATAAGTCATGGGGATGAAAAGTACAGCATAGAGTATATAGTCAATAATGTTGTAATAATCTGGTATGATAATAGGTGGTGACTACAATTATATACATTTCATAATATATAAACTGTCAAATGAGAATGTTTTATACCTGCAACTAATATAATACTGTATGTCAACTATACTTCAATTAAAAATTAATAAAATACAATAAAATGATTCTTTTGCTAGAGAGTACATATAAAGAGACTCAGAAAAAGAAAAGACAAAATAATAAATTATTTAAGCTTGTTCCCTACTCACCTGCCTACCTGCCACATGCAAAATCTGGCTCTTTGAGGCATTCTCAATAATAACTAGTTACATGTAAATTATAATAAACTCAGCTATGTAAACTAGTGGTGAATAGAAGCATAGAAAATTCAGCTTAATAGATCATTTCAAAATTGTTTCTAAAAAAGGTGACTTTATAAATGATTCCTCTCAAAATTGTTTTCTTGTGCTGAGTTTCATGTGTACAGCAGTTGGCAGGAGAGTCTTTTGCAAAAGATAACCATGGGACTAATTACTTCCATTAACTCCACAACTCCACAGACCATTTTAGTGCCCTCATGTCTTGGGCAGATAGACGGGCACATGGATCAAATATTGTCCCTGTTCTTAAGGAGTTCATAATCTAGTAGAGGAAATAGGTATTTGAATAATATAGTATAGAGATCCTTGAAGATATAAATGAAGTTCTGTGGGCACCAAGAGGATAAAGAAGTTACTGCCTCATACCATGTAATTAACAGCTGTATGGATTGCACATACTTATTCTTCAAATTAAAGTTATAGTTACCAAAGATCAAGAAAAACAAAAGTTACTGCCTCTATCAGAAACAGGTACAGAGATAACAGTAGATTTGCAGTGACATTTGAACTTGTTTTTAAGGTGTTCGGCAAACAGAGTGAGAGGGAATGGAATATGAAACAGCCTGAAGATGGCATTTTCAGAAAATGGTAACCAGATAGAGGGGAATGGTGGGAAGTGAGACTGGAAGTGTGGGGTTGTGGTAGATTGAAAAGGGCCTTGTATACAACCTAACAAGACACTGAGGGAGCTGAAGAAATCTTTTGTTGTTTTGTTGTTTTAAATGTTCATTTTTAAATAATTATTAATTCACAGGAAGTTGCAAAAAAGCAAACAGGGGATCCCATGTACCTTTCACCCAGTTTTCCCTGGTGGTAACATCTCATATAACTATATACTTTATCAAGACCAGGAACTCGACATTAGTACAGTCCACAGGTCTAACTCACATTTCACCAGTGTTACAAGGTATGTATGTGTGTGTGTGTAGCTCTATACAGTTTTATCACATGTGTAGCCTATGTGGTTTCTCTGTAGCACCACCATAATCTAGATACAGAACTGCTCCATCATCACGCCCCCTGTTGCTATGCTTTTATAGCCATGTCCTTCTCTGCCTTTGTTCTTAACCCTTGATGGCAACCACTAATCTGTTAGTATAGTTTTGTTACTTCAAAAACGTCTTATAAATAGAATAATATAGTATGTAACCTTTTGAGGTTCACTTTTTTTCACTCAGCTTAATTCCCATAAGATCCATGCAAGTAGTTGTATCTATTAGTAATTCCTTTTTATTGCTGAGTAGTATTCCATTCTATGGGTGTACCACCGTGTGTTTAATCACCCCATTGTTGAAAGGACATTTAGACTGTTTCCAGTTTGTGGCTATTACAAATAAAGCTACTGCAAACCTTTTGTACAGTTTTTGTGTGAACATATTCCTCTGGGCCAAATGCCCAAAAGGGCAATTCTTGGGTCTTATGGTAAGTTCATGTTTAGTTTTATAAGAAAATACCACACTGTTTTCCAGAGTTGCTGCAACACTTAACATTCCTACTAGCCATGTTTTAAAGTCAGAGAGGGAGTGAGATTGGAAGTGTTTTGGGGAAGATGGGCATAATGACATAAGATGAACTTGGTAAGGGAACTCTGGTGACAAGGAAAGCTTAAGGATAAGGAAAAGAAACAAGATAGGAGACTAGATTTCTGAGGGAAAATTGAGAGTATTTGATAGTTGTCTACAGTTAACTCTAGGTTCACATACCCTTTGGCCTATCTTCAACCCACCAAATATTTCCCAGTGCATGAGTCAGTAAACTGCGGGCCAGTTTGGCCATTACCTGGGTTTGTAAATAAAGCTTATTGGAACACAGCCATGCCCATTCAGGAAAGCCAGGTTTTCCTGCTGCAGTGGCAGAGTTGAGTAGTTGTGATAGAGACCATATGACCCACAAAAAGTTTGCTACCTACTGATCTAGAGAAGCTTAATAGGTACTTCTGATGAGATAAATTATAGCAGGGATTCTTATTTTGGTTAGAAATGGGGGAGAAGGGAGCAGGGAAAGTGTGTTTTGTGTATGTGTTTGTTTTGCTTTTAAGCTTAATGTTACACGTATGCACAAAGGTTCCTGTAGAGGAGCAGGTAGGCCATCATTGCAGGTGCTCTTTCACCCTTCATCTACTTCCTTAGTTTTACTTTATCCTAATTTGTATATTGGGATTCTATATAAGCATTTTACTTTGAAAAATGGTGGCAGGCAGGAATAAAGAGTAGGATATCAGTGGCCCCAAAAGCATTTCAAAACTACTGATTTAGATGACCTCTGACATCTCTTTCAACACGTAAGATGCCAGCATCACTTCAAACTTAACACTTCAACTCAGAATTCATGTACTGTGCCCTAGAATTGGTCTCTCTCTTCCTGACTGACTGGTTTAAGGAATGTTAACTTTATATCCCTGGCTCAAAACCTTAGAGTCACCAGATTTTTTCTCCTTCCTTTAGTATCTGTTTGCCAAGTCCTGTTCATTTGAAATTACTTGGTGAGGGGAGAGGAGGCTGACATGTGCAGCATCTCCCTCTTTCTCTTCTCACAGCAGTTTGCAGGTAGTGCAAGGCTGTGGGGGTGGTGTGTATGTGTGTGTGACACATCTGTGCCTCCTTCGTCATGAGCCTAATAGTCTAATTGTTTTCAATGTTTATATCTACCTCTAAGAAATAATACGTCCTAGTATGTGTTCATTCCAAAAATTCAGGAAATAACAACAGAGTATAAAGAAAAAAATAAAGCTCACTTTAACTCCACTACAACATGAAATGACTGCTGTCAACATGGTGCAGTATCCTTGCAGATTCTCGTTCCTATTCTAGCTCTCGCCGTCTCTCTCATACAGATGAGTAAACATGGGATCATGCTATTCTGCAACCTAGTTTGTTTTTAATTTTATGTTAATATCTTTATATGTCAGTATAGATGTACTTAATTATTTTTAAGGCTTGCATGGTCTTCCATCTTATAGTTGCACCATGTTTTAACTGGTTTAGCGGGATAACTTTATTTCTAATTTTTTGCTGTTTGTACCTACATCTTAGTGTAATTATCTACTTCCCTATAGGTATAATGGGTGATTGACAGGGATTGTACCTTCTAAAACTTTCTGATAAATTTGCCTAGTTGCCTTGCAATAAGTTGTATCATTTATTTTTCCATTCCCAATGTATTTTCTAAGTTTTTGCCACTGATAGGAAGGAAAAAAGTATTTTACAGTTTTAACTTAATTATTATGAAGTAGAGTATCTTTTTTTAAGGTTATTTCCGTTTTAATTTTTGAATTAGGCATATCTATACTTAACCATTTTATTCTTGCTATGTTAATCTTTGTGTACTTTATGCATTAAGATTAGGCTTAACTGGTAACTTTATTAAAAATAAAGGGTGAGGACAGAACCAATCTTGTACCCCACCAGGTAAAACCCTGTATCGCCATCTGTGAGTAGCCACCTTGTCACCTTTCACCTCCTGCTGTGAGGTCACTCTGGTATCTACTGAGTACTTGGGCCTTGTTAGGTCCAGAGAAGGAGTGGGTGATAAAGGCCATGAGCACTTCAGGGACATATCTGGAAGCACTAATGGGTTAAGAGAGTATCTCCTTTAGCCTTCTAAAGTTGGATTTTTGCATTGAGTGGTTGCCACTGATGATGGTAAAATAGTATAGTGATGTGGGAATATTGGGTTTAAGGCAAGAGATTTAATATGGAACCGTCTAAGTTTTTCAAAGTCTTGAAATAGGCCATCTGTACCAATGTTTGGCTTTCTAATTGCTTATTTTTTCTGCTTTGTTGTATTTTTTTAATGGAAAAGCAGGCAGTGGACAGTCTCACAGCCCCTGTTATAATGGGAAAGTTATTATGGGTTGTTACCCTTAAAAAATTTGAACTAGTTAGTTGTCTCCTCACCCAGGGAAGGAAGGTATAGTTCTGTTACTAGTGAGGGAGTAGGTGTGAACTTTGGAGTATTGGTTACTGCTTAAGTTGATCCTGTAACTTAGTTTAATTGTTAAGTATTTTTAAAAATATACAAATAAAGTTGTTACCAATCCATTGTATGTGGAAGTCATTGAGGCTTATGGTGGAGGATTAATGTGCCTGACCCTCTAGCAGTTAGGCTCAATGCCTGTCAACTCAGAGCCTGTCTCTGGGAAGCTCTGCCAAGCCCTAGACTCTCTCCTCTGTGACTGCTCTGCTGGGTGTTCCCAGACTCCCACTGTGTATGCTCAGGGAAATCACATAGGGCAAACCACTTCTCAAAAGCTGCAAGAAGATAACTTAAGAACTTAAAATTCCGTGCCTCTCAGCTAAACCAGGCAGCAGTGAGCAAGTTGGTGAGGCACGATGTGCATCATTTTCCAGTCAAGTGAGTGGGCTCGTCAAAAGGGGAGCTCTTCTCACGTGTTTCTCTTCATGACCACGTGTTTATAAAACATTTGGCTACTATTAGTAGCCTGTGCCCATGAAACATAATAGGAGGCTTACTAGCCACACAACTGTAGCATCTGTGTCTCAGAACACTGCGTTTAAACTGACAAAACATTCCCAGACAGTTCTGTTAATTAACAAAATCATCAAGTCAGGCAATTGTAAATCACCGTCTTAGACATTGGAGGGATGGGGGTGTAAAGAAATGTAAGCGCAAGCCTTTCCAGAGGCCTTGAATATATTAGGGAAATGAAAGGTACAAATCTGCAAGGCCAAGGGTTGAAACAAGGGAACTGCTGTGGCATCAGAGGAGAGAGTGGGAGGAGTGTGAGCATTCAGACTTCGGGGTCACTTGAGGAGAGACAAAGATGTGCACGGTGAGAGAGTGAGAGTACATGACTGGGCAAAAGAGAATTGGGAAAAGCTTTGTTTAGAATTTGGGATCTTAAGAAATGGAATTGGTCTCAGCAGTCATCTGGCCCAGAACCTTCCATAAGGTCACATAGCTGGCAAAATTGCACAGGGAGGGCTTGAAATGAGGCCAGCCTTTTGTTTAGGGACACATACATAGAGCCATCAGCCTTGGAACTAAGAAGGGATGCCTCTTACCTGTGAAGAAAAAACAAATTAAGAGGATTGATGAACTTTTCAAACATATAAAATGGTTGTAAAAAGAGGACTCCTTCCCCCAGCTTCCCCAGATACTATCACTTTAGAAAACCACAGTACAATGATCAAAATCAGGAAGCCAACATTGGTATAATACTACTAACTAATCCATAGACCTTTTTCAAATTTCATCAGTTTTGCTACTAATGTCCTTTTTCTGGACAGGTTCCAATTCAGGATCACACATTACATATAGTTGTAACATCTCTTTAATCTCCTTGAATCTGGAACAGTTTCTGTTTTTCATTGACATTCATGGCCTTGACACTTTTGAAAAGTACTGGCCACTTACTTTGTACAGTGGCCCTTAACTTGGGTTTGGCTAATGTTTCCTCATGAGTCAATGCAGGTGATGGCTTTTGGCAGGAAAACCACCCTTTGCACTGACTGCGTCTTGTCAGAAGGCACATGATGTCAATGGTCTTGTTACGTTCACTTTGATCACATGGTTATTATGGTGCCTCCATGTAAAAGTATTGTTTTTCCTTTTGTCATTAATAAGTCTCGTGGGGGACTGGGCATCTTTTTTAAACGTCCCTTAAGTGATTCTGGTATGTCTCCAGGGATGAGACAGAGGATGGCAGAAATACATCAAGATGGATAGAGGAATATTTTCATTAAAAATTTGTCTCAATATGGAAGGAGTGAAACTAGAAGTTCACATATGGAGCTGAGAGAGACCTTTTGGGAAAGTCTTTTGGGAAAAGTAGAGCAACTTTGAAATATTTGCTGCTGGGAGTTACTGGCTGGAAGTCAATCCAGTATGAAAGAATGTTTCTCACTGGATTGAACCACATGAATTTTAGTGAACCAAGCACACACACGTCCTGTCACTTTTTCCACAATGCTCAGAACCCTGGGAACTGAAGTAGAGAAAGTTTTTGTCCAGCATTGTTCAGGGGAGCAGGAGACCTGGAGCCTTGAGCATGGGCAGCACTGAAACATGCAGTCTTAGCAGGACAGGTAACATGGTCATTGAGGAGCCCAGTGGATTAGGTGACATGATGACCTCAGCAGCTTTGAAAGGGTACAGTGTTTGGAGGAGCTGTAAGTGTGAATAGCTTTCTCAGTAGGTGTGAAGGGTCAGATGGAGGTGGCAAATAAGGAGGATGTGGTCAGAGGCAGAGAACATACTGACATAATGGAGGCAGGCCAGATACAGATAAGGGACTTCGTGGGGTCACTAACGTGAATGAACATTGATAAAGGAAACCAAGTCAGATCTAAAGAACAGCCAAGTTCATTTTTCTGTGTGTTGCATCTTCGTTCATTAAGTCCTTGCTGCATCACCTTTTTCTGGTGAAGTACTTGACTTCTTAAGCTTTTTCTACCCACCATTTAGTGATACTTGGGCTTTCTTTAAAAGATTTGTTTAATTAACATGTAATTGGGGAACACGTTATGGGGAACAGAAATCACACAAATAGTTGAAATATGCATTAAGTTAAGTGTCATTTGAAATATGAACTTAATTCTCTCATTTAGCAGGATTGTTAATGAAGTTGATGAATTTTAGTTTTTCTTTAATATCGTGCCACTGATTATCCTGTATAGATGGTAAGTAATCCCCCATCCAGTTTTCATCTGAATATTATATCCCATTGATCAATATGTGGTTCAGTCATTCATCAAGCATGTATGGAGTGCCTGCAAGCATGGGCTCTGATGGAGCAGAAGGGAACTGACATTAATTAGAAATCACAGGAAAAGCAGAATTATATACAACTGTGAGAAACACTATGAAGAAGTACATGATGGTAGGAGAATATATGATAGAGTTCACCAATAAAGATGTCTCTGAGGATGTGATCATTGAGTTGAGTGATAAAGAAAGAATGTATTGATTTGGCTGGGAGGTGGGGACAGGGTATGGGCACAAAGAACATTCCAGACATAGGAAACCAGATGTGCAAGGACCATGGAAGTACACCGATGTGACCAGAGCATTGGCTTTAGAGGTAGGGGAGGAATTATATAGTGCAAAGTGTGATCAAAGAGACCATACAGGGTTTTACAGGCCATGTAAAGAAGGAATTTTCTCTGTCCTAAGAGCAATAGGTAATTGAAGCATTTTAAGCAGAGAGAATGACTAAATTATGTTTGTGTTATAGAAAGATCATTCTTTTTGGGATGTAAAGAATGAATTATACCAGTCAATAGTACTTAGTAGTCCAGGTAAGAATTATGGGATTTCGACTTGGATGATGATGGTAAATTGTGGCTTGGGAGTGGGGGGTGGTAAATGGATGGATTTGGGAGACTTCATGATGAATGAGATATTAGGGCAAGGTGAGAAAGGGGGGATAGAGTTTCTGACATGTATATATAAGAGCATCAGTAGTGGTGTCATTCCCTGAAATAGAGAACAAGGGAAGAATGTCTGGCATTAGGGCCCGATCACGAGTTCTGTTTTAGATGAGTCAGGTTTGAGGTACCTTGAGGTAGCCAAATGGAGACATTTGAAGTAGGCTGCTAAATGTACTGGCAAGAACTGGATTAGAGATGGGAATCTGAGAGGCATCTGCATTTAGGTATTAATTAAAGCTGTGGGTGTGGATGAGATCACTTAGGGAGACGTGAAAGAATGAGAAGAAGGCCTTATACCCAGCCTTGAGGAATTCCCAGTATTTAAATGATGAGCCAGAAAGGAGACAGAAGGAGAACCAGGGAGACAGGAAGGAGAAATTAGGGTGGTGGTAAGTCACAGAGGACAAGGGAGGAGCAGTTTTAACAGAAAGGTGTAATTAACTATTTCAAATGCTGCCAAGAACTCACGTGCAATGAAGATTGAAAATTGTATTTAAAGGCAAGCAGGTCACTGGTGACTGGCTAAAAGATGTGAAGTACCAGCTGTAAAAAAGCCACATGGAATTGGGCTGACAAGTGCTTAAGAAAGAGACGTGGCCTATATAGCAAGCACAGGTAGATGTTCTGAGGGTTTAATAATGGGTGGGCAGTAGCTGGGAGGGATTATGGAATCAAGGGAGAGTTTACCTGATTTTGATCATGGAAATCTTGATCAGGGGCAAAAATCAGGTGAGAGCAGAGGTGACTGTGTGAGGAGGAGAAAAGAGAACAGACAGAGTGAGTTTCTGAGAGGGCAGGAAATGAGTGAAATCCAGCAGCAGGCATGATTAATAAAGTAGATGAGTATAATGGTTAGCAAATGAGGGAATTCCACTGGTATCTCTTCCCACCTGAAGGGAGAGTGTCATCTTCTGAAAGGGAAGAACAAAGTGAATTTCTGGTGAATCCATATTGCCTTTCATCTTTGAAGTATCATGAGTAGCTTTCTATTTCTCTGCTTGTCTTCTCCCTGTTTGTTTTTGTTTTTCTTTTGTTTTGGTATCATTAATCTACAATAACATGAGCAACATTATGGTTACTAGACACCCCCCATCTTCAAGTCCCCATCACATACCCCATTACAGTCATTGTCCATCAGTGTAGTAAGATGCTATATAATCACTACTTGTCTTCTCTGTGTTGTACAGACCTCCCTGTGCTCCCCCAACCTTATGTCTGCTAATCGTAATGCCCCTTTTCCCCCTTGTCCCTCCCTTCCCACCCATCCTCCCAGTCCCTTACCCTTTGGTAACTGTTAGTCCATTCTTAGGTTCTGTGAGTCTGCTGCTGTTTTGTTCCTTCAGTTTTTTTCTTTCTTCTGATACTTCACAGATAAGTGAAATCATTTGATACTTGTCTTTCTCCGCCTGGCTTATTTCACTGAGCATAATACCCTCTAGCTCCATCCATGTTGCTGCAAATGGTAGGATTTGTTTTCTTCTTATGGCTGAATAATATTCCATTGTGTATATGCACCACATCTTCTTAATCCATTCATCTACTGACGGACACTTAGGTTGGTTCCATTTCTTGGCTATTGTAAATAGTACTGCAATAAACATAGGGGTGCATCTGTCTTTTTGAAACTGGGCTGCTGCATTCTTAGGGTAAATTCCTAGGAGTGGAATTCCTGGGTCAAATGGTATTTCTATTTTGAGCTTTTTGAGGAACCTCCATACTGCTTTCCACAATGGTTGAACTAATTTGCATTCCCACCAGCAGTGTAGGAGGGTTCCCTTTTCTCCACATCCTCGCCAACATTTGTTGTTGTTTGTGTTTTGGATGTTGGCCATCCTCACTGGTGTGAGGTGATCCATAGGAATTTTAGAACTGTTTGTTCCAGTTTGTTGAAGAATGCTGTTGGTATTTTGATAGGGATTGCATTGAATCTGTAGATTACTTTAGGCAGGATGGCCATTTTGACAATATTAATTCTTCCTAGCCAAGAGCATGGGATGAGTTTCAATTTGTTAGTGTCCTCTTTAATTTCTCTTAAGAGTGTCTTGTAGTTTTCAGGGTATAGGTCTTTCACTTCCTTGGTGAGGTTTATTTCTAGGTATTTTATTCTTTTTGATGCAATTGTGAATGGAATTGTTTTCCTGATTTCTCTTTCTGCTAGTTCATCGTTAGTGTGTAAGAAAACAATAGATTTCTGTGATTTAATTTTGTATCCTGCAACTTTGCTGAATTCAGATATTAGTTCTGTTAGTTTTGGAGTGGAGTCTTTAGGGCTTTTTATTTACAATATCATGTCATCTGCAAATAGTGACAATTTGACTTATTCTTTACCAATCTGGATGCCTTGTATTTCTTTGTTTTGTCTGATTGCCATATTTAGGACCTCCAGTACTATGTTGAATAACAATGGGGAGAGTGGGCATCCCTGTCTTGTTCCCTATCTTAGGTGAAAAGCTTTCAGCTTCTCGCTGATAAGTATGATGTTGGCTGTGGGTTTGTCATATATGGCCTTTATTATGTTGAGGTAGTTGTCCTCTATACCCATTTTGTTGAGAGTTTTTATCATGAATGGATGTTGAATTTTGTCAAATGCTTTTTCAGCATCTATGGAGATGATCATGTGGTCTCTGTCCTTCTTTTTGTTGATGTGGGAGATGATGTTGATCTATTTTTGAATGTTACACCATCCTTGCATCCCTGAGATGAATCCCACTTGATATGGTGTATGATCATCTTGATGTATTTTTTAATTCAGTTTGCTAATATTTTGTTGAGTGTTTTTGCATCTATGTTCATGAGGGGTATTGGTCTGTAATTTTCTTTTTTTGTGGGATCTTTGCCTGGTTTTGGTATTAGAGTGATGCTGACTTCATAGAATGAGTTTGGAAGTATTCCCTCCTCTTCTATTTTTTGGAAAACTTTAAGGAGAATGGGTATTATGTCTTCTCTATATGTCTGATAAAATTCAACAGTGAATCCATCTGGCCTGGGGGTTTTGTTCTTGAGTAGGTTTTTGATTACCGATTCAATTTTGTTGCTGGTGATTGGTCTGTTTAAATTTGCTGTTTCTTCCTTGGTCAGTTTTGGAAGGTTGTATTTTTCTAGGTAGTTGTCCATTTCTTCTAGGTTTTCCAGCTTGTTAGCATATAGATTTTCATAGTATTCTCTAATAATTCTTTGTATTTCTGTGGTGTCTGTAGTGATTTTTCCTTTCTCATTTCTGATTCTGTTTATGTGTGTAGATTCTCTTTTCCTCTTAATAAGTCTGGCTAGGGGTTTATCTATTTTGTTTATTTTCTCAAAGAACCAGTTCTTGGTTTCATTGATTTTTTTCTATTGTTTTATTCTCAATTTTATTTCTTCTCTGATCTTTATTATGTCCCTCCTTCTGCTGACTTTGGGCCTCATTTGTTCATCTTTTCCAAGTTTCAATAATTGTGACTTTAAACTATTCATTTGGGATTGTTCTTCCTTCTTTAAATAGGCCTGGATTGCTATATACTTTCCTCTTAAAACTGCCTTCGCTGCATCCCACAGAAGTTGGGGCATTGTGCTGTTGTTGTCATTTGTTTCCATATATTGCTTAATTTCTGTTTTAATTTGGTCAATGATCCATTGATTATTTAGGAGCATGTTGTTAAGCTCCATGTGTTTGTGAGCCTTTTTGTTTTCTTTGTACAATTTATTTCTAGTTTTATACCTTTGTGATCTGAGAAGTTGGTTGGTAGAATTTCAATATTTTTGAATTTACTGAGGCTCTTTTTGTGGCCTAGTATGTGGTCCATTATGGAAAATGTTCCATGTGCACTTGAGAAGAATGTGTATCCTGCTGCTTTTGGGTGTAGAGTTCTGTAGATGTCTGTTAGGTCCATCTGTTCTAGTGTGTTGTTCAGTGCCTCTGTGTCCTTACTTATTTTCTGTCTGATTGATCTGTCCTTTGGCATGAGTGGTGTGTTAAAGTCTTCTAAAATGAATACATTGCATTCTATTTCCTCCTTTAATTCTGTTAGTATTTGTTTCACATATGTTGGTGCTCCTGTGTTGAGTGCATATATATTTATAATGATATATCCTCTTGTGGGACTGCCCCCTTTATCATTATGTAATGTCCTTCTTTATCTCTTGTTACTTTCTTTATTTTGAAGTCTATTTTGTCTGATACAAGTACTGCAACACCTGCTTTTTTCTCCCTATCATTTGCATGAAATATCTTTTTTCATCCCTTCACTTTTAGTCTGTGTATGTCTTTGGGTTTGAGGTGAGTCTCTTGTAAGCAGCATATAGATAGATCTTGCTTTTTTATCCATTCTATTATTCTGTGTCTTTTGATTGGTGCATTCAGTCCATTTACATTTAGGGTGATTATCAATAGATATGTACTTATTGCCTTTGCAGGCTTTGGATTCATGGTTACCAAAGGTTCAAGGGTAGCTTCTTTACTACCTAACCGTCTCACTTAACTCTCTTATTAAGCTATTATAAACAAAGTCTGATGATTCTTAATTTCTCTCCCTTCTTATTCTTCCTCCTCCATTCTTTATATGTTAGGTACTTTATTCTGTACTCTTTTGTGTTTCCTTTGACTGCTTTTGTGGATAGTTGATTTTATTTTTTGCCTTTAGTTAGTATTTGGTTGGTCTGCTTTCTTTGCTGTGATTTTATTTTCTCTGGTGACATCTATTTAGCCTAAGGAGTGCTTCTATCTAGAGAAGTCCCTTTAAGATATCCTGTAGAGGTGGTTTGTGGGAGGCAAATTCCCTCAACTTTTGCTTGTCTGGAAATTGTTTAATCCCTCTTTCAAATTTAAATGATAATCGTACTGGATACAGTATTCTTGGTTCAAGGCCCTTCTGTTTCATTGCATTAAATATATCATGCCATTCTCTTCTGGCCTGTAAGGTTTTTCTTGAGAAGTTTGATGATAGCCTGATGGGTTTTCCTTTGTAGGTGATCTTTTTTCTCTCTCTGGCTGCCTTTAATACTCTGTCCTTGTCTTTGATCTTTGCCATTTTAAGTGTTATATGTCTTGGTGTTGTCCTCCTTGGGTCTCTTGTGTTGAGAGATCTGTGGACTTACATGGTCTGAGAGACTATTTCCTTCCCCAGCTTGGGGAAGTTTTCAGCAATTATTTCTTCAAAGATACTTTCTATCCCTTTTTCTCTCTCTTCTTCTTCTGGTACCCCTATAATGCGAATATTGTTCCATTTGAATTGGTCACACAGTTCTCTTAATATTCTTTCATTCCTAGAGATCCTTTTATCTCTCTCTGCCTCAGCTTCTCTGTATTCCTGTTCTTTGATTTCTATTCCATTGACAGTCTCTTACACCTCATCCAGTCTGCTCTTAAGACCTTCTATTGATTGTTTCATTTCTGTTATCTCCCTTTGGACTTCCTCTCTTAGCTCTTGCATATTTCTCTGCAGGTCCATCAGCATGGTTATGACTTTTATTTTGAATTCTTTTTCAGGAAGATTGGTTATATCTATCTCACCAGGCACTCTCTCTGGGGTTGTCTGAGTGGTTTTTGACTGGACCAGATTCTTTTGCCTTTTCATGGCGATAGAAGTGGTCACAGGCAGGTGGTGCGTGTATCAGCTGGGAGAACAAAATCCCTTCCTTCTTGTTGGTTGCCTTGCCCTTCACTGCCTGTGCCGTCTCTCCACACCCCACGAGCAGTCTCTGGGATAATCTCTTGAGTTGCCGTGGGCAGGGCAGCCCTTGGGATATCCTAGCATACTTTGGGGGTGGCAGACACGCCGGATATGTTCTCCTGTGAGTACAGTGCCCCTTCGTGCCTTCTGGCCCTTGCTCTGGCTTCCTCTGTCTGTCCCAGTTAGCTGTGCGCTGGGAGGAGACTCTGTGTGGTTGCTGTGGGCAGGGCTGTTCTCCGGCTGCTGTGCAGCTGTGGCAGGTTAGCCGGTTTGCTTGCAGCGCCAGCAGTGGGGAATGAATGGCAGGCTGCTTATCGCCGTGAGGGGCTTTGGGGCTGCATTACTCCCCAGGTGTTAGGAATTAGGAAGCCTGAAGTTCCTCAAGATTCCCAGCCTGCTGGGCTGAGTGCGCTGGGACGATTTTGTCCAGCTGTTGAGCCCTTGTCCCTTCAAGACTTTTAAAAAGTGCCTGCTTTTCTTTTGTCCCAGGGGAGCCGGCTGTGGAGACCCGCTTGTGGTCTCCGTCTTGGATTTTACTTTTCTGTTCTCTAATATCCAGGACACCATGCAATGTGTGTCTGTGCTCCCAGTGCAGATTACTAGGGCTGGTTATTTAGCAGTCCTGTGCTTCCACTCCCTCCCCACTCTGATTCTTTTCCTCCTGCCGGTGAGCTGGGGTGGGGGAGTGCTCGGGTCCCAACCAGGTCACAGGTTTGTATCTTACCCTTTTCGTGAGATGCTGAGTTCTCACAGATGTAGATGTAGTCTGGCTGTTGTACTGTATCTTCTGGTCTCTTTTTAGGAATAGTTGTATTTGTTGTATTTTCAAAAATATATATGGTTTTGGGAGGAGATTGCTGCTGCCCTACTCACACCGCCATTTTGAGCCCCTCCCGTCTCCCTGTTTTTTTAAACCACTTTTTTAAAATATAACTTACATTTCATATAATTCACCCATTTAAGATGTACAATATAGTGGTTTTTAGTTTATTCACACGTAATATGCAACAATAACCATAGTCAATTTTAGAACATTACCTCAGAAAGAAACCGCAGAACCTTTAGCAGTCACTACCCCCACCCCACCTTATTCTTCTCTTGCTGTCAGAAGAGAGCATAGAGTGTGGTCCAAAATTCAGATTTAAAATCACATGATTTCAAAAAAGAGTATAAACTGAGGCATATGAAGGCTTGCTGAAAGCCTGAAAACTGATATAGCCAGAGATGCAGAGGGACTGAGGCTGACTTATTAGGGGCACTGGTTGAAAATCAACAGATGACACACACAGAAAACCTGTTAAATGTCAGGTCTTCCTTGTAAAGGAGAATCATCTTAAAAATAAAGATTAATAAAATGGAATTGAAAAAGCAGCACACACAGATTATCAGAACATTTACAGTTGATAAATGATTTTATCTGTTGGCCCAGAAACAGTACATTCTGGGGTACTTAAAATTTGTATATGGGTGATGAACTCCTGTCAGTAATCAAAGGCATTCACAGAGTAGGGCAATAATAGCAGGCCAGAAAAAGTAAAGATTCATTTTAACATTGATACTGAATAAGGTTTTATAATGATGGAATTATTAGGAAGAGGATGATAAACATTTAGAAAGATAGTAAAAAGATCATCATAGCAAATTAACTTTATTTCATTTTCTTAATATTCAAGAAATACAGAAGAAATGGCATATTCATATTTTATCAAAGTATTTAACAAAAACCTTTTTCAATATGATTGTGAAATATATGTAAGTGGCTGAGCAACCATGCCCAAAGATTATTAGTGGATCATCACTGGAAAGAGCATGATGATGCAAAGGCATAATGATAGGCTCCACTCATGGTCATTTCCTTTTCAACATTTTCATTAATGAGTGAGGCCATTGGAAGTACATCTATCAGATTTTCAGATGATGCCAGTACAAGAGTGATAGCTGGTATATTGGATGTCCTTCAAAGTCCAGAAATACCTCCATAGTGTTGACTGATGGCTGTTGATGAGATTAAATAAGTGAGAAGAGTTAAAACCTTCATTGCAATGTCATTCAAAGAACTGGTTTTGAAAGAATTGTATAACTGCAAAATTTCTTAAAGGAAGCCTTGGGCTACATTAACATGTGTGACATTTGTAGGGAAATGGTAGTCTGGTGTCTTCTGCATTATTCCATTCTGGATAGGGTTGGAATATTAGCCCTGCCTTAAGAATATTAGCCAAAAAAAAAAAAAGGAATATTAGCCTATTCTTAAGAGGATAAAGAGGCTGAGAGGAGGTTTTCTGGAGAAGACTTTTTAGGGACAGCAGGCAAGCTACTTTCAAAGAGGAGCCTTTGCGTGAAAGAGAAGTTAGGATACTGCCTGATAAGCAGTGCAGACCCAGGACCAGCAGGGCACTGTAGTGAAGCAATATTTGTGTCTCGTTATAACATTTTTTAAAAGCTATCTGATTGTGAAAACTGCTAACACTGCATTACTAGACCCTGAAAGTATTAGAGATGAAGCAGTGTGATCATTTGGTAAAGTTAGAAGGCTGTGGAAGTGAGTACCATGGAATTAGGTGATTCTTTATATACCATCAAATGCCCATGTCCTATGAATCTATGCTGAGCGATCTCCCTGAAGTGTATTTCTGGTTATAAATGCTTCAGTTTACATACCTTTGTGTAGCCTTTATGTTTTTTACATATCTTTAATATTCTACTGGAGACTCCTTTGTTGGTTTATTAGATATAACATAGCTTTTTTTGGGACTTACAGAATATTTATTGCAGTCTGTTGTCACTTACATTGCTCCACATATAAGAACCTTAACAACATTATACTCTATTTACCCCCTTTTGAACTATTTTTGTTGCCACATATTTTTGTTCTATATATGTCATAACCCCAAAATGCATATTTATGTTTTAAACAGCCAATAATCTTTTAAAGATTTTCTTTTAATAATAGAGGGGAAATATTTTTTTCTATTTACACACATTACTATCTCCAGTGCTCTTCATTCCTTTGTTTAAATACAGATTTTCATCTTGAATCATTTTCCTTCTGCCTGTAGGACTTAAAACATTTCCTGTAGAATAGGAAAACATTTCCTCTAGCATAGTGAGAAAATCTTCCAGCTTTTCTGTCTCAGAAGCTCTTTATTTCACCCTCATTTTTTAATTAAGTTTTGCTAGGTATAGAATTCTAAGACGACAGTTCTGTTAATGTTTTTTCCCCAGAACTTTAATGATGTTCTTCCACTATCTTTCAACTTACATCACTTCTGTAAAGAAATGTGTTGTCATTCTTTAGTTCTTTGTAATGATTTTCTCCTCTGGTTGTTTTTAAGATTTTTCTCTTCACTAAATATAAGCAACTTGATTGAACCATGCCTTGGCCTGGTTTTCTTCTTTTTCTAGTGTTTAGGATTTTTTTTTAACTTCTTGGCTCTGTGCGATTGTAGTTTTCATCAAATTTGGAGACTTTTCAGTCCTTTTGTCTTCAAATATTTTGTCTATTCTTCCCCCTTTTGGGATTGCATTTACACATATACTGGACCACTTAACAGTCATCCTGTAGCTCATTGATGTGCTGTCTTTTTTCCCCATCTCTCTGTATCACTTGGATGGTTTTTATTGCTTTGTCCCCATGTTTACTAACCATTCTTCTGTGGTGTCTAATCTGTTGTTAATCCCATCCAGTGTAAGTTTTACTTTAGGCAGTGTAGTTATTCTAAGTGTTTGATTTGGGACTTTTTTTTTTAATGTCTTCTGTATCTTTACTTAACATGCTAATTTTTTTCTTGAACATAATGACCATAGTCACAGTAACTCTTAATGTCCTTGTATTAATTCTCCCATCTGTGTCATCTGCAGGGATGTTTTTGTTAATTGATTTTTCTCCTTGTTGGTTGTGTTTTCCAGTTTTGATCCTTTCCAAGCTTGCATTTAAGCTTTGTTTGGTGGAACCATAGTAGAGTTTAGGGCTAATTTTGTGTAACAAATGAGACAAAACCCTTTCTGTGCCCTGCTAATATGAGGTTTTCCATCAGGTTGATGGGAATAAGAAATATTTCCGGCCTTGTGTGAGCTTTAGCTCCATGGTTCTAATCCCTGGCTGTTGGTACTTGCCTCTCATGCATGTGCTAATTAGTACTCCACTGAAGAGCAAGGGAGTCTTTGCAGATGTCTTCAGTGGAGCTCTTTCCTCTCAGGTACTCTGCCCAGCAAATTCTCATCTCCTTCACCTCTGCAGATTTCCAGCTGTGCTTCCTCAACTCATGGAGACCACCTGTTTTGCCTGATTCCCCCACCCTACCCCTGCCATGGTGTGGCCTCCAGGCAGTAAGCTAGGGAATTGTGAGGTTCACTTCATTTGTTTACCCTTCTCTCAGTCCTGTGCTGTCTGAAGGAAATTCAGTATTTAAACTTCATTGTTTCAAATATTTTCTCCTACCTTTTTAGTCTTTTTCATAATGGAAGATAAATATGGCTCCTGCTCCTTCATCTTGGTCAGAAGTGAAAGCTTTTTAGTGACTTTTTATTTGTTGTTAGTATTTTAACTTTGCATTGAGAGCCTCCTGCAGTGACATTTTCTGCTGTTCCCTTGCTCCCTCCACACTGTTCTCTGGTAGACCCTGTGCTTCTCCCTCCCTCTTCCTTAGCACATGCCACTCTTTTCCCCTCAATCTCCTTTTCCTTAGTTCCTGCAGTGTTTTTAGTCTCAGGATCAGCTCAGGTGCCTCTTCCATGTTGTTTCCCTCTCATTTGAGGCAGAATTGACCAGAACTCCTTGTTGTATTCCTACCATGATAACATTGTTTTCAGTTTTTGAGTGTACGTGTTGTGAGTCTTCCAACCTTGCCTGTTAAGCACGTATGTCGGTCTCCACATGTGCACACACATGCACAGTTTTCGCCTTCTGAGGGCAGGGGTGGGGATTACCCACCGTTACAGTCTGCACATAGGTATGTGGTATACAAATAGAGAGAAGGTATTTAACAACTGTAGGTGTGTTATATATGTTTGTTGAAATGAATTTGCTTTTCTCCTGTCCCCTAAAATCAGGCTACAGAAGAAGTTTCCAAAAATCTGGTTGCCATGAAAGAAATTCTGTATGGCACAAATGAAAAAGAGCCACAGACGGAAGCAGTGGCACAACTTGCTCAAGAACTATATAATAGTGGGCTCCTTAGCACCCTGGTAGCTGATTTACAGCTCATTGACTTTGAGGTAAGAAACCAATTCTCATTCTTTAAAAACAATACCCTATTCATAGTTGTTTTCCATGTATTGTCTCCTTTTGAAACATCTTAAGATTCCTGTTGGGCTCTTAGCTCAGGGATTACTGAGCTTACTCACCTATAACCTGCCTAGGTGGCCTGTCTAATAAGAGCCGGGGCAGGAAGTCAAAGGCATCTCAGCTAAGGCCAGCTTTTCCCCACCCTGTTTTGCCACATTGTATATGAAGTTACTTATGTATTTGTTGTGCCCTTTCATTTAGGTTGTATTTAATAAGCATCTGCTGTTGTACACAATTCATTGGTCCTTGGAGCTCAAGGAATAAACTATCTAAAGAAAACAGAATGTTAGAATTTTAGAGGTAGATGAGATCTTAGAGAACATCTAGTTAGTTATGTGTTTTGTTTTTTAATCTGTTGAGAACTCATTACAACAGGGATCATATGTGTTTTATTTGCTTGGTACTGCATTTAAATGTTAAATTAGGATAACATTTAAATAGCAGGAGATTTTTGTCCACAGGTCTTTAAATTTAGGAATTTTCTTGAAAAATTTGGCAACACTGGGCCTAAAAGTTCTACAAAGGACTCATTTGGAGCAGAGTAGCTACTGTCCCATGACACCGGGCATCCATGCATGGGTGTGCTGTGGACATTACAGCTTGCTGTTCTCAGGGCCTGCTTTACCTATTTGCATCTCCTGTCTGGCCCTGGTAGGCATTTGAGATAGTTGCCCAAACTTAAGACAGCCAGATTGTGCCATGTTAGATGTTTAGTGAATTTAACAGTCAGAATAATGGTCCTTGACCCTAGTCTTACTTGTCTGAAAGTATATATGGTAATAAAGGGCTCTGGCACGGTCATGAGCAGTCTTCTCTGTGACTCTATTGTGGGTATTCTTTAAGTCCTGGTGTGTCTCATCCTGAGTGATTGGATATCTGTCCGGGTGCTTGAAAAACCAGGGGTGAAAATGGCAGATATACAGCCAGATGCAGTTTTGGAGAGGGATGAGGTGGTGTGGTTCATAGGTTACTTGAATATAATACTGGTAATAAAAGACAGTAAAAATTTATTTATATAGAACACTGATATTTCCATTTAAATAACTGATGCCATGTTTTTTAATAGTATATAAAATTCCAACATCAACAATTTTTTTTCTGCAGAGGTGAGAATTTATTGGACCATCCAGTTCCTTCTCTTTTGTAAACCCATTCCATTCCTCAACCTGGACACTGAATTTAATGTTTAGAAACATAAAAGAAATGTGTGCCCTAAGAGATTAGTTTTGAGGGATTGCCATTACTACTTCTGACTTAGTGCTGGCCCCAGGGTGATCTCTGGTGCTAAAGCCAGGGTTTCACTCACTTTCCTGCAGACTTGTCAGCCTTGTAACAAGTGGCCATTCTGAAGCATCTCTTGGGATCCAGTCTCCATTTGTTAATTTCTTGTGCGTCTTTCTAAGTATAAGGCTTGCTGTATAACAGCACTGTCCATCTCTTTGATTTAGTACAATGGTGTAATTCTCATCTCTGAACTACTGAAAAGGTATACTTAATACCTTTGTTATTAATCTGTATAAAGTCTTTTCTAACTGGACCTAGTTTAATAGCGGTGTATGTCTGCTTGCATTACAGCTCAGCTTCTTAGAATTCTTTCATTTTTATTGCACTAGCAGACTACAGTTTCTCTTCTTCCATCACTACAAAAGGAAAGTATATATATTGTTTACAACACAAGCATCTTATTAAGGGTGCTTCTTGTTCCATCTGGGTGGGAATCAGATCCCTGAACATTTTAAGCATACAGCAAGGTTTCATTTTTCATAACCGAGTCAGCATGATTCTGAGAATTAGAAATGGTTGAAATTATATATAATGAGATTTCACTTTGTCAACATATTCCTCGTGTTAAAAACAGTATAATATTGAAACTTAGAATTTGGAGTTATAAATAGAAAATTTGATGTCTGTGTTTTAAAGTCAGATATTTAGTCAAAATTACAAATATGCAATGCCTTGATTTATGTTTACTTGGAAGAGTGGATGGGTTTTTTGATGTTTTATCAGGTAAACATTTTAATGATTGTATTCCTAATAGGGGAAAAAAGATGTGGCTCAAATTTTCAACAATATTCTCAGAAGACAGATTGGTACAAGAACTCCTACTGTTGAATACATCTGCACCCAACAGAATATTTTATTCATGTTATTGAAAGGGTATGTACATTGTAATACAATTTATATTCTCAGTTGAAAAATAAAAAGGAAAGATGAACAGGGTGGTAAATGTGGGAAAGCATCTCCTCTTAGTTCAATCAGCTCATTTTTCTGTAGATCTTAAACACATTTCTCTCCTTAAAATTCAACTGTGTAATATTATTCAGCCATAGAAAGAGAAGAAATCCTGCCATTTACAACAACATGGATGGATCTAGAGGGTATTATTCTCAGTGAAATAAGCCAGGTGGAGAAAGATGAATACCACATGATTTCACTTATTTGTAGAATATAAAAACAAAGCAAAACAGAAGGAACAAAACAGCAGTAGACTCTCACAGACACTGAGAAGTGACTAGTGGTTACCAAGTGGGAGGGGTTGGGGTGGGTGGGGTTGGATTGGGAGGGAGAAAAAGGGACAATAATTTGCAGTCACAGTATAAGTTGGTCACAGGGACAGTAGTATGGCATGGAGAATATAGTCAGTGATTCTGTAACCTCTTTCTATGTTGATAGTAACCATACTAGAAGAGGTAAGGATTTAATAATACGGGTAACTATTGAACCACTATGTTGCACATTTGAAACCAATGTAAGATTGTATACCAAAGATACTTCAAAAAAACAAAAGGTCTGGAAGGATATATGTATATATATATATACACCAACTGTTAAAAAAATTCAACATATGAGTTATTTGAATTTGAAAATGCCCATGGGAGTTTAAAGGTAGGTGAATTGTGTACTCTTAAGTTCTCAAGTAATACAGGACCAAAAAAAAAAGGTCCACTCTGGTCTCATTTCTGTTGCCTAAGACTTAAAAAGCGTTATTATATGAAGTTATATCATGTATAAAAAAGCATTTTCTTTGGACAGACATGCACACTCTTAAGACAGTAAAAGCTGCCTAGTAACAGAGCTTGGATGCTACATAGCTTAACATTGTTCAGTCAACAAAGAACATGTTTATAGTACCCTCTCCTTTTTACCCCTGTGTGTCCACTCACTCACCCACTTAATCTGGTAATTCATAGTACATCTCCCTGGAATTACTGTTGGATCAAGCAGGCATTTATGTTTGTGTAAGTCTGTCATTTCAAAATATAAACAGAAGCCTAAAAACTAAACCTCAAAAACAAATCCTCTTCTCCTTCATCACTTAGCCTCCCTGATTGGCAAGGTGGTAACCTGTTGTTTCACGCAGGAGTCATTTGCCAGCTCTTGTTATGGTGTGCATTTGTCTGTCCCAGCATTGGTGGTATTCTGTTAAATTAGTGGACAAGCATTTTACTGGCATGCCTGTTGGCACAAATCAGCTTTATAGCTTTATAGCTTGCCTTACTCTGATTCATATCTCTGTTGTTTAACACTTCCCCCCAAGTTCAAACTTGTTGGGACAAAGCATGATTCAGTGTGTGTGTTAGTTGCCAACATTCTATTTCCTTCTTTCTATTGCTAACTGTGTTTCTTCTTCAGATGTTGCCATACAGAACTTCTGGCATTTATTTTTTGTTACATCAAAATGCACAGGTGCATGTGTAAACAAGTAGAAGTAGTCAGAAATTTTGGCTTCTTAGAACAGCTTCCAGATGCCTTTGTATGTTTTCAAAGCCAATATTTCCTTTTCCTTAGAAGGCAGTATTTATTAAAGTCCATAAATTAGTTGCCTGTGTTTTCACTTTAGGTAACCCAGGGGTGTGATAAGAACATTATTAGCATCATATAAAGTAAGAATTGTAAGATACAGTTTAAAGCCCTCAGCAGAGCTGGCCAGAGCAGAATCCTCAGCTAGGGATGAGAGGAGGACGAGCCTGGAGAACACAGCTTGTGTTGGTATCTGACAGAACCTGTCTCCCTCATCCTTTTTAGCCTTTACCGTAGAAAATATACAGAAAACTGGAGGGAATAATAAACCGTTTCCTATCCGTCACCCAGCTCTAACAGTTATTAACATTCAGCCACTCTTGTTTTCATGTATCCCTTGCCCCCTTTTTTCCTCTTCTCACACCATCATGAGGACTTTTTAAAAACATAGTCAGAATACCGTTTACACACCTACCATTATCTAATGCTCAGTGTGCAGATTTCCTTGAATTTTCACCAAAAAGAAAGTCAGTTTTCAGGTAGTTTAGAGTAGGTTCCAAGCAAGGTCCACAAACTGAATTTGGTTGATATGACTTTTAATTCTCTTTTAATCTATAATAATTCTTGCCTCCTTTTTAAAAATACCACTTAATTGTTGAAGCAGTTGGATCCTTTGTAGAAAAATTCTGTTTTAGATTAGCATCCCTGTGGTTTCATTTAACATGTTCCTTTACCCTCTGTGATTTTAAATTGGTGATCAATCAGGTCATGAACTCAAGTTTTGTTTTTTTGTATTTTTTTAAGTATATCTGATGTTTCAACTGTTGTAGTCAGTATGTCCAAGTTGCCCCATCTTAGGCCGTTTGGGAGCTTCTTCAGGTTGCTCCCATGTCCTTTTGGCGAGACCCTGTTTGTATCTGACAGATCCTTGCTTCCTGGCACTAGGAGCGCTTTGTTCATTGTGTACAGATTGCTGCCTCAGACCAGGAAACAGCCATTTCAGGGAGCCCTGTGAGCTACCTTTCAAGATTTTTGTACTTTCAATCAGTTTAATTAATTAGTTTAGGCTGCTATTAGCTGATAAGCTCATCTAGACTACTTTCATACAATGTGGTTATCTGCTTAGGCTGTGGTTATCATACAAAGTACCGTGAAGTTGGACATTTGGGGGAGTAGCACCACCAGTGTTAGTGTGCATTTGAAGATAACGTTGTTGCTATTGTTAGACTGCATCTGGAGGCAGTAGTTCTCTGGCGATTTAAATGTTAATGTGCTCTCTACTGTAGTGCTAACAGGTTGTACAGCGTAACTGTTTGCCTTGCACTTACTGGTTTATGGTTTAATCATTTAAGACAAGCTCAACAGACTGCCATCAAAACCTGCCCAACTTGTTGTTCCAAACTGTCTTACCCTCTTCTTCCTAGTCTCCTGCTTATTAAAGATTGATAAAGATGAACTGTGTGATCAGCCATTTTGTGAGCAGACATTTCAGTTGCCTAAGAGCCATCCACATTCTAGCTGCCATGCCACTAATGATAAAAAAGAATGTTTTGATCTTGCTGAGGATCTGTGATGAACCTCTGTACAACAGAAGGATCCTACTATACTAGATAACATTGAGTGCTGTGGGTTTCAGGGGATCAAATGTAGGTTTAGTCAATCAGGGGTTGATAAAAGAGATGGTATTTAAGATGGAGGTTCCAGATGGTTTAGAATTTGCATAGGCACAGGGGCAGGAATGAACTTAGTGACTGGCAACTTGAGGAGATCATCAGAATGCTTAATGGCAGATGATGGTATACCAGGGAATAAAGGGGAAGCCTAGACAGTAAGTCCAGAAGTTTGTCTTTGATTGCAAGAAACCATTTTAAACTCCTAAGCTGGAAATGCTGTTGATACAATTGGATGTTGGTAAATTTGTTAAGACAGAGCTAAACAAAGATGTTAGTTAGGAGGCAATGGCATTTCTCTAGGCATGAGTTAATACAGCAGTGGGATGGATAAAAGGAAATGAAACTAAGATAATTCAAAGAAACATTAAAAAGAACTGGTGACACTGCAAATGAGAAGATGGGGAACAGGCAGAGGGGCAGGGTTAGAACTGCGCTAATACAATACCTACAAACAACAAATAATTATTTTGTGTTAAAAACATTTAAGATTCAATCCTTCAGTCATAGTAGCCAAATTTTAAGTACTCACTAGCCACATGTGGCTAGTAGCTACTCTAATGGACAGAACAGATACAGGGCATTTCTGTTCCTAAAGAAAGTTCTGTTAGACCTCTTTGAGACCTGGGAACCTGAAACCTAGTAGTCATATCAAATTACAGAATTGAAGGCACAGAGTGGAGGGCTATTTTGTGAAAGGAGATGAGATTTGATTTTAAACCTGTAGAGCTTCTGGTAGACATTTAACCGAAGTTGTCCAGAGGCAACAGAAAATGCCTAACTATAGTTCCAGAGTAGACCTGAACAGGGGAAATTTAGGAGTCATGGTGCGAGCCATGAGCTTGTACAGGGGTGCACTAGCAGGCTAGAGACAACAGAAGAAAGACCTCAGTAGGGCAAGAAATAGGAACAGATGGGGAGAAAGGAGAACTGGGAGACTTTTTTTTTCTTAAATTTTTTAAAAAGAGATGCAGAGCTCAGCACTGAGGACACAAAAGAGTAGAATTTATGTTAATGAGGAAAGACCATTTGTTTTAGCCAAGAAGAGATATTTGCTTGCCGTGTGTTGGGAATTGGCATTTGATTGCAGGAACCTAGAGGGAGACTGAGTGTTGGGAAAGACATAACACCAGCGCATGCAGTGTAAAAGGAAGTGGACAGGAGTGCAATGCTTCTGAGTAAAATGGCAGAGTGCAGTCCTGGAGGCTTGGTGTACATCGCAAGGGTAACAGGCTGCTGGGTTGACAGGAAAACAGGCTTTCATTTGATCACAGTCATTTGAAGAGTCAAATGATGCCGAGATGGGGGTAGAGGAAAGCTGTGTGTACAGAACTGAGGGTGCAGTCCGTCTCCTGTGCTCACTGCAGGAGTCCCTCCTAGAGTGCTCCATGACAAGGCACTTTGTACTATCCTTGGAACCAGGCTTTCAACTTCATAGGAGTCGTGTGTTGCCAAGAATCCTGAAAGTACTGTTTTGGGCGTAGAATTGAAGCAACAAAGTATAAATGCTGTATACTTGGTAGACTTATTTAGATACTATAAATTTGGGAAACTGTTTCATACTACTCAGTTTTGGTTTTTCTGAAGTGTTGAGAGTGCCACATGTAAAAGTAACCCTTATTTAGAGGTGTGACCCTAAAGAATTCCCTTTAAAATCTTTTAGCATAAATAATGAATTTTTATGCACAAGATCACTGTTGTGGCTATTATTTTTCTTTGGGTTCAAGCAGTCATCACTAATTAATGTATATATGTGCCCTGTAGAGTAAATTCACCTGGGTATATATTCTACTCTGGTCACTTAGGACCCATCTGAAACTTCCTGTTCTAAAATTGAACTCTTCAGTGTCGCAGCTGTTGCAATCATATTTGGTTTTTGTTTTTTCTTTTCGCAGATATGAATCTCCAGAAATAGCTCTAAATTGTGGAATAATGTTGAGAGAATGCATCAGACATGAACCACTTGCAAAAATCATTTTGTGGTCAGAACAGTTTTATGATTTCTTCAGATATGTCGAAATGTCAACATTTGACATAGCTTCAGATGCATTTGCCACATTCAAGGTAACATAAAAACTATAGATTTCTGAATATACTTGCAAGTCAGATTAACGGTTGTCCTGTTTTTCCTTAATTCTGTGTCTACCCTCTAAAATTATACATACATGGCTGCCCTCTAGTGGGAATAGGGAAGATATATTTTGTGTGTGTGTATGATTTAGCAGTAGAGTCACAGTTTAAAAAGGGTGGAAAAGTTACATTGTAAAATCTGCCTAGGTGCTGTATGGTCAAAAGTAGACTTTTCTGTTAGATTACCTATTAAGTGTGGTATATATATATACAAAGTACATCTAACAGTCAGGTTTTCCACCTGTGTTGGGCTGCACTATAGCAGCTTCTCCGGTTAAGCACCAGATACAGTAGTTGACTTCTATTCAGGACCACGTTCATTTGTAATATTCACATCTTTAAATACTAGAACCACATCCAGGACAGAGATTTCCCCATTGTGGACAGGCCCAAGGGAACAGTGTCCTTACATCTCCCAATTGATGCTCATGCCAGTGCATGTTTATTAAATGCTGGGAGGCTGGGGTGTGCTGGCAGAATCACCTGCACTATTCAAATTACTGCCTATTCTCCCAGCCTACTTTATCTCCCTATTGTGTGTATTTGTATAAATTAGATACATACATGATATGCTATCACTGTAAAACATGCACATTTTTGTTTTGAATTGCAAGGTTCCATGCTGTTTAGGGTATATCAGTAAAGCAGTCATCGTTATTAGTGTTTTTCACATGAGAGCAAGCCTCCATGTTATATTCCCGTGTATAAAATGTCTGGCCTTGTAAGTGAGTATATACAACTGTGATTTTAATATCTGAATTTATAGTGTACTAACCTGCAGACACTTACAGTGAGAAGTAGCCCCTTTTCTTCTGAGGGTTCAGTTTTATGATTGTAAAGAGCCCCTGAGATAATGAACACACACCTTGGTCTCTGGGTAAAACATGTCCCTCAGAATGAATGAGCACCTTTCAAATAGGATGAAAGCCTGGGGACCTGGCCATTAAGGTTTCACACTGAGTGAGAATAAGTTAATAGTGTGAGTGGTGCCTAGGATTTATTTTCCTGAAACCATAAAGAGGATGTTAGAGGCCTAGGTAAGACCTCAGAAGGTCAATATACAAAGCAAAATGAGATAAATTTGAGATGGTACTGTAGATGGTAAATATAATGTCTCAGGTAGCATCACACTGGGTTAGAACCATGATTGGGATCTGTTGATGGAAGGGAATGTTCCATTCAAAAAGCAACAGACCTCTTATGAAGGGAGGTGTGATAGTGCCATGTGTCAAGAAGAGATACTCCTATGTGGAAAGAAGGCTGTGAGCTGGGGAGCAGGATGGTGTGGGCACAGGAGAGGGCCAGCAGCGGTAGGACAGAGTGCACGTGAGGTGGCAGAACTGGCTCAGGGGTGAGAGATGTGCTAGCGGTGTGCCAGAAATGTGATTCAGGGTATCTGACAGTCTTGATTAGCTTTGCTGATAATTTCCTCTCAGGTCAGGGTTGCTTCTATGAGTTAAACTCTCACCAAGGAGAAAAAGGGGGCAATGGAAAAGCAACCCTGTCAGGTCACAGTAGTCAGAGGGGAAAGACTAGGTAGAGCCAGGCAAGCAGTCTCTACCTGAGGAAGGAAAACTTTAAAAAAACAATGTAGGATTCTTAGGATGAGCTGTAGAAGAGAGAGCATGAAGAAGCTGGCTTCGATTCTGTATCTCAGCTGGTCTTGACTACACAGAAAGGGAAGAGCTAATTACAGAGGCCCGTGGACAGAGAACTGCCCCAGAAACCAAATGAAGTAGAGCTCAAACCAATACGGTGTATGAGAGAGGCACAGACCTGTCAGATGGAAGCTACCACAACTCTCCCTAGAAACCTCCAGCCAGAGCAAGAAGAAAGGTGGGCAGAGAGAATCTCCCAACTTCATGCCAAGGTGCTGACGAGGGCAGGGGGCGGACGACTGCTCTCCTGGTTTGCTGGTGTCCTCTTTGCAGGGAATATTTTTATAATAGAAAAGGAGAATAGATCCAAGGGTCATGCTCTCCTTTGAGAATATGACCACAGCTACTGCCCCAGAAGAGCACTCTGCACACAAAAACTTGAAAAACTTGCTAACAAATGCTCATCCATAAGCCAGGATTTAAAGACCCTGAACAGGGACTGTCTCAAAGGAAATTAACAGTGCCTGCTCTAACTGCCTAAGACTGACAGCTGGAATGAATGGGCGCTTAGAAAGTCAGGGGCCAGAAACTTCTCTGTGACTTTTTTGGCGGGGCAGGGGGAGGAATTCAGGAGATGGGGAGGGGGGGATCAGAAGGCCAAAAATTTATTTCCAATTTTCCAGAGTTAAAGAAAGTAGATTCCCCAGAGAGGCTGGTGGAACTTGGAGCTTGATGTTATACCTGTGTGAGGTTCTAGAAAGTATTTCATAAGAGATGATTTCTGAGCATTTGGAAAGGAAACCGTGTACCCAGAGCCAGCATGGATTCACGAAGAGTAAGTTCAGTCATACTAATCTCATAGATGCTAGTAGATCAGGGGCTAAGGGCATGGCTGCCTGGGTTCAGTTCCCAGTTCTGCTGCTGATTTAACCTCAATCTCTTCATCTGTTAAAATAGAGGTAATACCCACACGTCAGGGTTATTGTGCTGTGCACAATATGTGTGCAGTAAACAGTAGCTATAAAAAAAGCTGTTATTACCTTTACAACAATGAGGATATATACTAGATGTTGAATAATTGGACTGATCTATTTTCATGGAAACAATGGAAAAATAGGAACTAGATGGAGTTTCACTGTAGTGATTCAGAACTAATTGAATGCTGTGTCCAAAAGGTGCTAGAAAATGGATTTCCATCACCCTGGCAAGAAATTGCTAGTGGATTTCCACTGGGCCTTGTCTCCACTCAGCCCAGTTGAACATTTTTATCAATGACGTAGATAATGGCTGATAAGGCATACTTATCACATGTGTAGGTGATAGTGCAAAGGGAGAGAACAGATAACAGCGACCCTAAAACAAGGCTTCACAGAGATCCAGAGAAGCCAGAACACAACAGGCTGAAATTTAATTACAGACAACAGAGGCCTTCCACTTGAGGACCCAACTCCTATGAACACAGGACATTGGAATAAGGCATCATAATAAGTCCTAAATATAATAATTACTAAGTATAATAATTACTAAAATGTAGGTAACTTGATGTAATACTCAACCCCATGAAGGAGGTACTGTTATCTCCTTTATGGACAAAGAAAGAGAAGCCTAGAAAATTGGGTGAAGTCAGACAAATGGGGGAATTCCAAGTTTGAACCCAGGCAGTCTGACTACAGAGCCCATTCTGAGCAAACAAAATCCTGAATGTGTCCAGTAAAATAACAGTATGATGGTGCTGCCCCAAAGCCACACGTGCCCACGTGGTGCGTGACCTAAGGAGCTGCTGGTGGTCTCACCCCACTATAAGCTTGTGAGGTAACCACACATAAATGTGTTCCATTCCAGGCGCTACACTAAGAGGCACATAGACACGTAGATGACTTTCAGAAGACAGTAGATGGTGAGGGGCACTCAGAACCTGTCATTCGAGGAGTGGTTAAAGGAACTGGACGTATTTAGCCTGCAGAAGAGAAGACTCGGTAGGGACTTGCCATGAGAGCACTACTTGTATTGGAAGCGGGGTCTATGGATTAAACCTGTTTCTGTCAGCTCTGACAGTTTCTGGAAAGAACCTGGGGATAGGTTTTGACTCTAGCACAGGAAGAACTTCCTAATTCTAAGAGCTCCAAAGGTGATCCACACAGTTGGAAGAATTGAGTCTCTAGTCCTTGGACATGATCAAGCAGGAAGTTGGGCCAGTGACTTGCCAAGGCCCTGTGAAAAGAAACCCTTGGTCAGCAGCGTTTCTTCAGAGTCCAGGGCTGTCTTGTCACGTGATGTTTGGGACCCCAACTCACATACCTCTTCAGAATCTTTTTTTAATACATCCCACCCTAAAAGTTGGCTGCTCAATCTGCTGGACTTGGGCGATGATACCTGACCTTTCTCCAAGTCAGCACCAAGGTCTTGGGAATACTGGAATCTAGACAGGTGGGAAATCAAAAGTCCCATTCTTCCTCCCTGCTGCTGGCTGACCCAGCAACTCTCTGGTGTGGGACCACCTGCGCCCCGCAAACATCACAGGTCACTGACCAGGTCTGACCAGATCCTGACAGTGTGACCTCTTTTCATCCTCTGTCCTGTTGGTTCCTGTCCCGCACCCCAGTTTGAGCTCTCTAAAGCTCCTGGTTCTAGTCCCTTGGGTAAGGTTCCTTTTCATCTCTCGATAGATAGAGGCTCTGCCCAAGTCCCACCTCCTCTCTTCCCAGCCTTTTTCCCCGAGCTGGCTCTCAGTAATTGCTCCTTTCTGACTAATCGAACGATGGTTGACTGTCCCTCCAGGCCCTGGCATGGCCCTTCTTAACGAAGGCCTTTCCTCCTGTCCTGCAGTGGAGCCCAGCTCTGCCTTCAGCTGTCTCAAGGCGTTCCTTTTAGTTTCTCTTCCCCCAAGGCCATTGAGACTTGACTCCTAGATTGGCAGTGCTTTCCCAGGTTCCTTGGTCTCTTCAAGAAGATAACAAATAGAATCTCTCCTAGATGGGGAGAGGTTGGAGGCTTCCCCTTTTACTATGAGCCTCTTGCTCCTAATTAAGATCTATTCCTCAGTCACCTTACTCAAATTTTAAGTAGAAAGCTGTTTAGCACCTTTGCTTTTTAAAGCACTACTTTCTACCTGCCTGCTTCTGAGACTTCAGCCCCAGTTGAGAGCCCCTCCCTGGGTGTTCTCTTCCATCAGATTATAACAGAGCAGTGAGCACTGGGCCCTTTAGCTGTATTTGCTCATAGTGGCCACCAGAATAATTGAGCCACAAAAAAGTGGAGGTGACACTCAGTCTCACATGGATCCTGACACATAAACACCTAATTCGCTGACTCATTTGTTCATTCTGCAAGTCTCTGGGTACCTCTTCCTGTGTCAGGCACTGTTCTTCAGATTCTGGGGTCCAGGAGTGAACTGTGTAGACAAACCCCTGATTTGAGGCGCCTACACAGAGAGCCCACTGTAAACAGACCGCAGCGGCATGTTGAAAGGCAGGCAGGAACTTTAAGAAGCATGCTTGATAGAATCCCTTCAGGTTCTCATGTTCCCCTCTCTCTGACATGTGACCCCCATGGATCAGTGCAATACACTAAGATAATATAAACTCTCCTACCTCTGGCCCTCTTCTCTTTCCCCATATGGGGAAGAAGCCCCATCACATTTCCTTCCAGATTCTTGAAAGTACTCAAAAAAAGTTTTCTAATTCTGCTTGTTTAATCCCTAAGAGGGATTTGGGGAAAAAATGGATAGGTATTTCCTGGGTATACCATACATACCCTATCCAGCAGTTTGAACACCTGTAAATCTTTGGGGTGGAGTTGGAAGCCTTCTTGAAAGCATACTTTGAAGGTTGCTTAATGTGGTGTTTTCCCACACCTGTTCCCTGATACAGTTGGTTCATTCATTTATTTATTAAGTATTAAGCTCTTACTATGTGCTAGGCACTGCATGGGTGCTGGGGATTCAAAGATTAGTAAAAACAGACATGACCCTTATATTTATAGAATTCATAGTCTAGCACGAGAGACCTTAGTCAGATGATCTCACAGAAGAAAAGTCGTAGCTGTGACCATGCTTTGGTGCTGGTGACCAGGGGAAGGGTTCCCTGTGGCAGGGATGTTTGAGTCAAGGCCCACAGGTAGCGGGAGGCTGGGCCGAGGGGAAAGCCTGTATGCAGAGGGCCTTTGGGGAAGAACGTTGATGAACTAAGCAACAAAAGCAGGATCTCTTGAGACCTGATGGATCCCCATCAGTGAACCAGAGCTGTAGCACTTCCCACATTTGTTTGACTTGGGAACATTTTGTAGAGCTTTTCACAGGACCAGTATTAACACTTGGACATACTTCAGAAAACACTAGTTAATTGTAACCCGAGTTAACTCAAATATATACAGCAAAGGAAGCAAGTTAAGGAAAGTTGGTTCAAAGGAAGGGGGGGATTATTGGCACTAACCTCTCCAGTAGGCAGCTCTGAAGGAATTTTATCATTAATTCACCAAATATTGACTGGCCGTGTCTGCTCACATGTTCCCATTCTCACTTCCTACCTGGTGAGGCCAAGGCTGGTTCATTGCTAAGCTCTTGGTCCTTGAAGGCAAGGCCCCATCTGTTTGTCTTTGCAGCTCCAGCACCTGGAACTTTACCTGGCACATAGTAGTTATTTTCTGAATGAATGATCCTTGAGGTGTTTCTAGGGAAAGCCATGGGGTGAGGCATAAGCTGTATTTCATAGTAATGCAGAATTGGACTCTAGGTTATACTAATTCTGGATTCTGCATTTTTGCAGCATTAGTCTGCTTACTTAGGAGTTAATGTAAACATTATGTTGGGGTTTTAAACCACATTTTACCTCTGTACTAGATATGAACTGGATGTAACTGAATTTCGGAGGAAGAAAATAGAGGCTTCAATACTTTTCTACTAAAAGAAACTCCTCTTTTTCCACCAGGAACAATATTCTATTTGACGTTTTACCACAGCCACTTACTTTTATTTCACTTCATTTCTTCATTGTTTTCTTTGAGTGTGTTTTTCCATTGCCTTATATGTTTATTTTTTAATTTTTCCTTCTAAGAGCTATAGACCTGTTACTGATGGTAATCATTACAATTACAAATTACTGTTATTTGCTCTTACATGGAATCAATATGTTCAATGCAATTCATGCTGAAATGTCTTTAAGTATAGTAATTTTTAACAACAGTTTTTATCAGGTATAATGGCGTGGAATGTTTTAGGATTCTCTTTCCTAAAAGAACTTGAATGCCTAACAACTGTAAAAAATTATATTTTCTTTTTCTAGGATTTACTTACAAGACATAAACTGCTCAGTGCAGAATTTTTGGAACAGCATTATGATAAAGTAAGTATATGAAATACTCTTTTCAAATAACAAATGACAAGTTTTATTACCAGAAATGAAATATTTAAGTAAATTTTGTACCAGAAAGGTTATTTTGCAGATACAATTGTTTTTAAATGGTGCTATGATCATGTCTACTGAAACAAGGTACAGAGTGTTACTTGGTCAGAAGCAGAATTTTTTTTTGATGACACACTGCCCTTTGCATTGTTTCTTACTTTAGATGAGGAAAGTAAAGTACTCTGCTGCTGAAATAAACTAGTTGAGGTAAAAGGGAAATTATTATCTGACTTCTTAACTTTCTCTTCCTGTCCATCAGCTGCTCACATTCCCGCTACTTACAAATGAGGGAAAGGCAAGCAGCAGTTGGCTGACAGGCTGAGGAGAGCACTGGACTGGAGGAGGCAGGACCCAGTTCTGCCCCTGCTCTGCTGCTGACCTTGTGGCCGTGACCGAGGCCGCTACCCTCAGGCGCTCTGAAGCCAGTCCTTACTTGTGAAATGAGGACATTGGGCTAGCCCAGGGTGGGTCCCTTCCAGCTTGAGTCAGTGTTAGACTGCCTGGTAATAGAACACCTCACAGAGGTTTGTAAACAATTCTGAGTCCGCCCATGACTTAACTGTCCTTGATCCTCACAGCAGCCTCTAGGCCAGAGTGTCAGATGCTGTCTTCCACCACATGCCAGCTCTGCTGTCCACGACATCCATGAGCACATCCTCATGCTTTTGCTTTAATTTTCATGTTGTCCAAAATCCAAGGGGTGGGTGCCCTTTGGGAGGTGTTGGTGACAGTGATCCATGTAAATTTACTCTCTGCCCCCTGAGACTTGGCTTAGGCTATTACTCTTGCACTAGTCATTTGAAGTTTTGAAATCCTGGGTGTTACTAATTCTCCATTGTTCACTTTGCTGTTCAACTAAATTATAAAATTCCTGGAGGAAGAATATACGTTTCCTAATTCTTTTCTGTTCCTTTTTCCCAGTCTTCCCCCGTCCACTCCCAGTAACATCATTAACACATGCTGAGTACATAGTAAGTCCCTCAAAAATAGCCTCTTAAGTGGCTTAAACATTGCAAGTCACTTAACTTTGGATTTGGATGTGGGTGTGTTTTCCTTTTGTGTGTTTGTTGTTTTAAAGTGGCAGCACAGCCATTTCATCAGTGCCTTTTTAGAGTGGTTAGAAACCTGGGCTTTGGCACCAGGCCGCCTGGAGCTGGCTTCAAGCCCCAGCCCCACCATCCGCTTGAACAGCGCCCTTCATTCCCCCCATGTGCCTTTAGGATCGTCAGCCCTAAAACAAAGTCGTGATCGCACCTTCATGATTGTTGCCAGTCGTGAGTATTAAATAAGACCATGGGCCGAGTGCATGACAGGGGCCTGGAATGCAGTAGGCATTTAATAAACATTATTTATGTTACTTTTATCACCACATGGTCCCAAAGATGTTTTTAACTTAACATACCAGTATCTTAATTTAAAGCCTACCAAAGATACAATCTAATTTTCAAAAAATTTACTACAGGCAGTGACATCACTTTAATTTTGCAATAAAACATTTTCCTTCATGTAATTAATGGATGATGTTGGCTAACAGGACTTCAGAAAAATTTATGTGAAGCAACTAACAAATATATATACAATGTGGTCAGATCTGAGAAAGAGACAAGGGGGGACATACAGGTAATTTAAATTAAGCCAGGGTTGAGTTTTACACAGAAATACTTACAGCTTTCTAATAAAGCATACAGGGAAACAAAATCAAGAAATCACAATATCTGAAAAGCAAAACATGCTGTTGCTCAAAAGAAACAGCCTTTTCTAATACTGTAACCTGTAACAGATTCCTCCTCATGGCATTAGTAAAGGAGAATTAAACTTCAGTGTCATGTAGTGGATGCAGTCCTCAGGGTGACTCTGCAGTTTGTCCTAGTGCCGTGCTCCTGACCCAGGGATAAAGCCTGATATGTCTGCGGGAGCACAGGGACTACAGATCTACCCTTCTCAGGCTGTTCTCATGAGAACAGTTTCTTGCACCCAAGCTCATCCCAAGAATTATGCAGTTAGAAAATCTTAACTTGCATTTTCTGTCAATAACTCAAGCTGGGCATATTCTGCGTTGTTAATAAAGGCAGATTCAGTTGTGTGGATCATTGCTTTGAGGATCATTTGAGAAGGTAGGGCTTGCCTGCATTCTAAATAGACGGCCATCCCACCTCTGCCTAGATGTAAGCAAAAGAAGCAATGCATAGACAGTTTTGGTTAGCTCCAAACCAAGGGCCAGATGGTAAATACCAGAGGTTTCATGGCCACACAGTCTCGGTCAGCTGTCCAGTCTGCTGTAGTGCAGAGCAGCCATAAACAGTGCATAAGCGAATTTATTTACAGCACATGAATGAGCGTGTCTGTGTTCCAACAAAACTTGTCTGTGCAGACAGGCAACAGGCTGGATTTGGCCCATGAGCTGTGGTTGCTGACCCTTGCTCTAAACCATAGTTGAATGGCTGATGAGGACCCATCATAAAGCATGGACACAAATAGTTTTAGCACAAATTACAAGGCAACATCCTCTGCCACCCGCCACATCCAGTGAAAACTCTCCTAAAGCACCGATGTCCAGCACAGTGGTACTCGGACTGCAAAATTTTGGAACTTTTAAAACCTATCCATAATTAAAATGAACAAACAAATATATGTCTGTCATCATATATGTATAAATATGTGTCTTAAAGCTAATTGGCTTCTGTCCTACTAACTTTTTGGAAGTCTGGCCATGGCCCCTGCATGTCCTTCGTTTCTATTTCCTGCTTCCCTGCTTTAATCCAGCTTTCCCTCACCATCCCAATGACCCTGTCCTTGGTAATGACACCGTCTTGTAAGTCTGGTGGAGGCTTGTCAGTTCTTAAATAGGTACCATTTTGCGTTCTCTGGGTCTTCACTCATATTGTGTCCTTTTTTCATCCCAAAGAATGTCTTTTCTCCCCATTTTTCACTGAAACCCTTCCCATGATTCCAGTTTGAGCCCAAATCCTACCTTCTCTAGAGTGCTGGATTTCTCTTCTAGGCACGTTCTCTTCTTGCTGATCCTTTGAAAGAATAGGTAACTTTTCTCTTGGTGGTGTGCTTGGGCTAGTTGTGAAAAATCTGGATTTTCTAAATCTGAGAGCTGAGTCAACCCCTTGTAAACAGTGGGGGAAGGTGAGTTGTGTTCTGTGCACAAGGAATCTGGGTGACCGCAGAGGACCAGGTTCCAGCTGTCTGCGGGCCTGGCCAGAGCTGGGAGCCCTCCTCCCAGAGGCAACAGCGGCCCCTCCCACAGGTCTCTGGGCTCTGCTGAGGGGGCTGCCACCAGGTGCGCGGAGGCAGGCGTGGCAGCAGCTGGCTTTTGTGGTGTTGGAGGTTTATTCTCCGCCAATCTTTAAAAAAATAATTCTGATACATGTTTTCTTGTCTTTTAGTTCTTCAGTGAATATGAGAAGTTACTTCATTCAGAAAATTATGTGACGAAAAGACAGTCACTCAAGGTATAATGGATTATTTATTTTATGTAGTTTATTTCACCCTGTGTTTGAAATTTGTATTTGGGGAAAGGGAAATAGGCTGGGATAATAAATTAGACCTTTGGGGACAAACGTACTTACCCATGGTCAAGGTTTTTGTGGAAAAGAATGGAGTTGAGCTGTGTCCGTGTGGGGCACCTGCCCACCTCCTTGTAAGTTAGAGATACCAACGTACAAGATACAAGATTTTGAAGAGGACCTTCACTTTCTCTCTTAGCAACGCAGTATTTTAGATTTTGAAACCACTTTTAAACCTTAGAGTCACGTCAGCCAGGGGAAGGCACTGTAGGCGGCACGCTCCTGGCCGCTGCCCAGTGACTTGGGCTTGCTGTGTGAAGGGAGAGGCTGCTGGGAGCCTGGCGTGGTGTGGCTGCTCATATCGAATGAGGGTATGGACACTTCCACTTGGAACTTAAATTTAAGGTGTAAAACTCTAGAGCAGGGGTTGGCAAACTACAGCCCATGGACCAGGACCACCTCAGTGCCTATTTTTGTAAGTTAAGGTTTTTTTTTACAAAAGTACATACATTCATTTATGTGTTGTCTATGGCCGTTTTGGGCTACAACAGCAAATCTGAATGGTTGTCCCATAGACTAAGGCCTTCAAAGTCTAAAATATTTACTATCTGGCCCTTTACAGAAAATTTGCTGACCCCTGCTTTAGAAAATTCTTACTGCAGTTAAAAAATGCCTACCACTCATTCAGTAAGTAAGTCGTCCTGACACGAACTATAATTGAAATCATAAAGGATTTGGGGCAAGGGAATCATAATTCTATTTACATTTTTTTGTCAGGCCCACTTAAGTTCTACTGAGCCTAGAGTTCTTCCCTTAGACCTCCATTACTGCTTCCATGCCTGCCGTGGGGATAGCTCTTGAAGACCTTCTTGTTCTGTGGAAATTGACTAAAGGACTTCAGGAGCATTGTTACACTTTGTGTCCTTTAATAAGAACACTCTCTACCATCCAAATTTCCAAAAGAATCTTTTCCATCTGGCTAGTTGCTTCCTCCTTCCCCCTTAAGGTTGTAACTCCCACAATCAGGGACCAGAAATAGCGTGATAGCCATGGTGTGGAAATGCATCGCTACTGAAACGGTGCCTCACACTCACTGCGGTGTGGGGGCCTTGCCTCCCAGCCGTCCCATAGTCCAGTCGGGGTCCTTAACATGAGCCTCCACCCCAGGTATGCTGGCTGCATGATCACTGGTGATCTGATTGCTGGAAAGAACCCTTTTATTTCTGGGAGTTGGTGCAGGGCTCTGGCAGTGGTTTAGGGAATTTTTCCTTCGTGTATCAGTGTAATAAAGTGTAGGTTTCCCCAATCCCCCACTCAGCCAAGTGGTCCTATGCCAGGAGCCTCTTCATATCCAGGGCCCGGGCATCCTATTCTCCTCAGCAGTCACACGGATGTGAGCAGCTGGGTGGAGTCAGTGTCTTTTAAGGCCAAGGAGACCAGAAAGGATCGCCTACCATAGTAGCTTCCTGGGCTAATAACTCTTCATGGGGAAATCAATAGACTTCAGCCAAATTCTGAATTGGACTGCTTAGATAAAGAGAAAGGCTTTCAAGTCCTTTCTGCAACCTCAGAATTACCAACATGAAAAGGGAGGTAAAGACTGCCATTTGGGAAACCTTAGTAATGGGTACCACTACTACAAGAAGTCTTTCACCCCTTGTAACGTGATACCTCACAAATACTGAGGACCAGTGGTACTTTACAAATGGATTTTCATTGTACTCTCCTTTCTGTAGCCACACTGGCATTTATTTGTTTATTCCTATACTTACTTTACCAGAAAATTATATTCCCGGTGCAATACCTCAAATTTTAAAATTTTTATGTCCAAAGAAATTTAAAGAATTGCCAGTCATCATTCTCCAGGTAACCAAACCACAATGAGCCCTTTCATTCTTTTTTGGGTTTCTGTGATAGAAAATGAATGACAATAAAGCTATAAACTTTCACATACTTAACTACTGAGTCTTCGTAAGAGTAGATACTGGTTGCTTCTTCCCTTGAAACCTGTGGATTTTGTGATTCGGATTGATATGAAGCCTGTCTGAGTTCTTCCTATAAATTCTTTATAAATCCTGAGTAGAATAGATTTTTTTTCCTGCACATCAGGTTATTTTTTCTTTAATATGAGATCAGTTATCTGGAGACTTCAAGTTATCTAATACATAGCCAGGAGCCCAGAAAGACAAAAGCAGTTACATCACAGTGAGGTAGTTCATGCATCTCCTTGCCTTGGACCTCACTCCACATCTCTCCTTAGAGTCAGGTCTAACATGCTTTGCATGTATTCACACCTTTATTTCTCAGATACAGTCGTGAGACATCATTACTGTTATCCACTCCTGTTATACAGATGATGAAACTGAGGTACAGAGAAGTAAAGTAACATGCTCAAGGCTAATAGCTCACAACGAGTAGGGAGCCAGGATTTGAACCTAGGCGTTCTGGTGCCAGGCACAGGTTCCCCACCACTCTACCTCTGCCCACAAGGACTGCAGCCGGGCTCCTTACCCACTCAGTTTATGCCACCTGCACATGAGCTCTTGACAAGAAGTTGGCACTCTGACAACATAAAGAGGTGACTGCTGGTGTCAGAAGAAGAAAGATCTAGAACAAGCAGTGACAATTTAAAAATTAAGGACTGATATTCAGTAAGCCCTGATAGCGCAGACCTTTTTTTTTTTTAGGCTAATTGATATTGTTAGTGATGGTGAAGAGTCACTAAGAAAAACATGCAAGAAGACAAGTAGTGATTCTATAGCATCTCACTATGCTGATGGACAGTGACTGTAATGGGGTTGGTGGGGGGGACCTGATGAAGGGGGTAGTTTAATCACCATAATATTGCACATGTATTTGTAGATTAATGATACCAAAATAATTTATTAAAAAAAAAAGAAAAACATGCAATACCGTCAGGATACTTTGCTTAAGAAGGAACAGAAAAGTACTCATTTTTATAAACCTTTCTGAATCAGATACGATAAAGTGATGACTTTGGCATGTTTAGGGGTAAGTGTATGGAAGACCTTTGGGCATGAAAACCTTTGTCCTGTGAAGTTCAGATACAATAAAAATAATAATTTTTTTTTAATTAAGCTAAGGTTTGTAGTTAAGCAGGAATTATCAATAATTTATCTTCTGACATTTAACAGTTTCATTTTTATTTATTTATTTATTTATTTATTTATTTATTTATTTATTTATTTATTTATTTACAATTTATTTTGGTATCATTAACCTACAATTACATGAGCAATATTGTGATGATTAAACTACCCCCTTCATCAGGTCCCCCCCACCTATTACAGTCACTGTCCATCAGCGTAGTGAGATGAGAATCACTACTTGTCTTCTCTGAGTTGTACAGCCCTCCCCGTGCCCCCCCACCCTATGTCTGCCAATCGTAATGCCCCTTTTACCCTCTTATCCCTCCCTTCCCGCCCTTCTTCCCCAGTCCCTTTCCCTTTGGTAACTATTAGTCCGTTCTTGGGTTCTAACAGTTTCATTTTTAATGATTATAAAACAAATTATTTTTTAAACTTTGGTTTTACTTCAAATCTCAGTGTAAGAATAATTGTTTAAATGTCTTCACAGCTTCTCGGTGAGCTACTATTAGACAGACACAACTTCACAATTATGACAAAATACATCAGTAAACCTGAGAACCTCAAATTAATGATGAACCTTCTACGAGACAAGAGTCGTAACATCCAGTTTGAGGCCTTTCATGTTTTTAAGGTAGGGTACTAAAACCTTAAACATTATTTTCCTCTGGAGTTATTAGTCTCATTCCATTTACCAATTGGCCTCATTTTGGTAATCTGCACTATACAGTTCAGTCAACTTTGATATTTGTGTACTACAACATAGAAACAAAAATGTGGATAAAAGTTTATTTACAGAAGAATGTCATTTATCTTTGTCAGAAAAGATTAATCACAAGGGGTAATCCATTTCTTAAAAGGATTTTGTACGTAAAATTCATTCTGACTTCTGTGCCCAGAAATAATTTCTGCCCATTTTATTCTAAAGTTAAGGTCTATGTTTAATACCACCACTTAGTTTCAGAGCATAAATGAATATGTCATTCTTTTTGTGCTGAAACACGTAATTTATTTTTCCTTCAAAATTGTAAAATAGGTCTTACAAAGCAAAGCCCTCCCATCTGCTTGTGCAGGCTCCACCCCGACCCGGGGAAGCCCAGGACGCCGCCTGCGGGTGCCCTGCTCCCTGCAGTGCAGCCTGTCCGTGTCTTGTTCTTCCCTGGGACTGATGTTGATTTCTCCCACACAGGTGTTTGTAGCCAATCCCAACAAGACGCAGCCTATCCTAGACATCCTCCTCAAGAATCAGACCAAACTCATAGAGTTCCTCAGCAAGTTTCAGAATGACAGGACCGAGGACGAACAGTTTAACGATGAGAAGACCTATTTAGTTAAACAGATCAGGGATTTGAAGAGACCAGCTCAGCAAGAAGCGTAATTTCCAATAAACATCTACAATATTAAATCCAAATTCAGCATTTGCTGTTAGCTATTAAGCATCAGGCACTCTTATCGATTCATGAGGAACATTACTGCTAACCTGCTATTAAGTGAACGGTTTTCCATTTTACCTTTTTTGTTTTTTAGTCCCAAGTCGGAGAACGTAGCTGCTGCTTTCTTGCACACTAGAGCACACATGGACTTTCTCTTGATCTTTGTGTCATTTCAGAATTGAAAGACTCCATTTGCTATAGGAGTTCTGAACATGGCTAGTTTCATGAGGGCAAATGTATAGATGATAGTGTGGTTTTAGGCAAGAAGGGTGCTGATATTATCATATTAAACCTACATGTTTGCGTTTATCTTTGTTAAGATCTGAGTGTGGATTCTTGGTGAGATCATACGCCTTCACTAAAGGAAGGTCGTGCAAAGCTTTATTTGAAATCAGAGGGGAACTGTATCCAAGATGTGAGCTTTTTGGGTGGATAAAGTTGTCATGCAACTAAATTGATCCTGAAACTTAGCAACTTCTCTAAAGTGTGAAGCTTCATAAGGTCATAAGGAAAATGTATATATGCTTTTCACAGCTTTCTAGAATTTTTTTGACATTTGATTTTCTTGAGACTTGTAAACCTGGAAATGTTGAAGGGTATTTGTTAATTTTACTTTTTGAAGGTATTTTAAAACTAGAGCTAGCAACTACACCTTGCATTTCATTTCATTGATGCTTACAGGTTTCTTTTGTATATAATTCTTAGAATGCTCATTTCTTTTAAATGACTTAATTTGTACAGCAGAGGAATGTTATTGTATTAGTATGTAACTATTACCTAATATTGAGTTTTTTGCAAAAAATGAATGCTCATATGTAATTGAAATACTTCAGATCACATGAAAGTGCTGATTTAACATTTAAGTATCACAGCATTAAAAGAAAAAAAAAAGTAAACCAATCCTTTGTATTTAGTTACCTAATGGGGTGCCATCAATAGGCTGCAAGACAGACCTGGAGCTCAGTCAGCTATACTCTCCTGCATAATATTGGCCTTTCTCATTTAAAATGACTTTGCCAGATCTATGAATGATATTGATTATGCTAAATTAATGCTGATTCATTGTGTGTGTGGGAACCTCTAGAACACCTTTTCTTTCTTATAGTAAGTAATCCAGTACAATAGTTGTGAAACTGAATAATTATAACTTCAGCATCTCTTAGGAAGAGGAATTCCTAGTCATAGGTGTCCTATGGGGAACTTTTTTTTTTAACGTCCTGTTCTTTAATGCTGCAAATTATCAGTATTTATAAGTAACTGATTTTGCACCACTTTTTTGTTACTGTGACCACGGCAGAGCAACTTCTTCTAGAATAGATCTGTGTAAAGTTACTAGAATGGTATCTGTTCATCTTAGCGATACAAAGATCACGACTGACAATTCACAAGTCAGTTTGCCAGTTCAAATGCAGCATGGCTGTAGCTGATTAAGAAATTTACATAATTATTTTTTGCGAGCCTCTCTTACTGATTGAATTATTTATCAGCCAGTAAAGTGAGACTCCCAGTTGATGTCTCAGCAGGTTTTAAGACTTCTAGGAACCCCAGTTAGGAAAATACCTCCAGAGAACATAGCTGTACTTTATCTAATTAAAAGGGCAGTCTACATTATAATTGGTTTTCCCGAGGCTGTCTACCAAAATCTGTGTAAAATAATTCATGCTTTTCTATTGGAAGTAGGGAAAGTGATCCAAGCTCCTTGAAATGAAAATATCCAAGATGTTTAGGAAGGCAGGTTGGCTGTGTGATGAAACATCCCGGGTTTTGTGGTCTAGTGTATCTGGGTTTAGTGTGAAAACCGCAGTCACACCAAGTGGAAGAAAGGTCTCCATAGTTCTTAGACCTTGCAACAACAAAACAGCTTCCCTTCAGGGGTGCTGCTGTGGCACTAGAGCCTTCTGTGTGGAAGACGGGGTAGCATGTCAAAGAAAACATGCATGAGTTACTGTCGCCTTGGAACCTGGAGATTGTTGACTCTTTTTGGATTTTGTTTGTTGTTGTTTTTTTTTTTTTGAAAAACAAAAATGTGAAAACATTCAAAGTTGGAAAGTCACACTTGAAGTTATGATTATTTAATATATACATATTACCAAAACTATTATCCTGGAAGTGGTTTCCTTTTGTGTTATAAAGGTTTAATTTTACATCAGTTAGTTACTCAATGTGATTTTTAACCCTTTAAAAAAAAAAGGTGGAGATGTATACAGTTGTTAACAATGCCATGAAAGCATTTCCTTTCTCTTGAGGAAAAGTAAATTTCTTCTCAGAATATCTGGCTGGCCCTGTAATTTAAATTAAAATAAAATTTTGAAGAAACGGCGTTGTCTGTTTTTATGATGACTCACAGACAGTTGCATTTGTGTCACTCTGAAGAGCCCCAGCTGGAGACACACCCCACAGATTCGGTCACAAGCTGTAACCAGAAACCGTTCATACACTCGCCCCTCCATGCCTTTTTTTCCTACTCAAGCTTTTCGGTGTCAAAAACTGAATTTTAGTGTCAAGACAACACAGTATAGGATACCTGCCTTTCTCAGTGAACTGTTGTTCCACCTGACCGAGCATCACTTTTTAGACCCTAACAGTGGGGGAGCAGAGCCTGTCCCGTTGGTTCTCCGATCCTTTGTTATTAACACCCTAAGATGAGACTGAGGCACTTGGCAGTATTCAGAAGTGCCTCAAGGGAAACTGCAGCGGAGGGAGAGGACTGCGGCAGCATGGCATTCAGTGGTGCTGGCAGGCCTGTCTGCCGGCTGCTGTAACCAGCAGTGCACAGCCCCCAGCCTCAATTTTTATTTCAACCCTTGTCAGGAAACAGGACCTGCGTTCTCTGGGTGACGGCATGGGACATCTTCTGCCAAAACCACTCCGTCTGGAGAACAACATTATCCCAGGTTGTTGAGTCCACTTGAGTGTGCTCCAGATGACAGGGTGAGGTCTTGTGACTTTGCTGTTCTCTGAGAGAACACAGGACTCCTGGTCAGGGGGCAGTGGGTACACTGAGAGCTGGATTCACGCTTCCTCCCAGACACCAATCGCCCCCACCCACAAAAAACCCCACAAACTTTGAGTCTCAGGCTGCTCTGTGGTAACATAGTTCTTGCCCTGCCTGCATATTCATAAGGACCAAACAAGAAAACTACAAAAGATCTTGGAGGGCTGCCATGCTCAGTTCTGGAGGCCAGAGCTACTCCAAGGTAATGAGTAATCCCACCGGAGAATTCACCAAAAATGCCTTTCAGAGGAACAGAGGACAGCCAGCCCAGGGCACACTGCCCTTCAGCTACTTCCAGATGTATAAGGGTGTTCATCCTGGCCATTTCTGTGCCCCACCACACCTTTCAGGGCCCAATACCCTCTCTGACCGTGTGGTTTCCAGAAGGTGTAAGGACAAGGTAAGACCCCACACTACAATCCCACAGTCCTTTTGTCCCAAAGTCCACCCCATGGAGAGACCTTCCTCGGGAGCAGTCAGAACACATCCCATTTCAGCTCTCCGTTAAGGAATGACCATCCTCTTCCACCTGCCAATACTTCCTTCCTGGTCAACCTGCATTCATAACTCCACCAAGCACTTAAAACCCAAGACATAGTCATAGGGACAAAAAACCTTCAGACCCTCTCACAGGGACTGCACCTGCTGGCTCAAGGTGACGGTGACCTTTGCCCAAGGCCGTACCACTTCAAAGCTTGTGGGAAGCCTTTGTATGTGTGCACAGTGACCTCTGTGGCCTTTCTTATGTTCAGGCCCCTGCGTGGCCTTCAGGGGAACTGAAAGCTGGGGCCTCTCGTTGCCCGGCCTGCCGTGGCATAGGTAGAGCACGCCTGCCGAGGCAAGTGTCTGGGGATCCATGTCTCCAAGCACAGGGACTGCCAGGTGTCTAGGCTGGAGACTGTCCTCTGCAGGCTGTGAAGACTTTTCTCTAGGTAGCGCTTCAGGAAGACAGACACCAGGGATTTGGGGGAAAGATTTATATTTGTCAACATTCTCCACAAGATGAGCCGCAGCTCACCAGAACTCCTGTTCCTTGGTGCTAAGTTTTTCACCTAAAGACTCGTTCTGTGGAAACGGCATGGTCCTGGCTCTACTCTGGCTGCGTCCTCCTTTTGGTGGAGGTTCCACTGGGCCAGTAGGGAGCCTTGGGCCTGGGAAGCTTCCAGACAAGCCTGCTCCCTCTTCCTCCCATGGACCCCTTCATGCACTGGAGACTGCATCTCCCCGCCTTACAAGTCTCACCTGTGTGCAAGGCCAGGGGGGTCCCATGGAGTTGGGCACCACTCCTACCCAAGCTGTGCAAGTCTGCTTAGCCTCCCCGTGGCCCTGCGCTCGCCCCAGCACCTAGGCAGCTGCTCCTGGGACCTCCCTCCACAGGGGGTGACACAACACATGAACACACCGAGGACCCCCACTTCTGCCCTCCAGAAGCTGCTGGTTGTGGCTCAGCGCCCCAGAAAGGCAACAGCCAACGGCTGCAGGAGCAGCGCCCCCCAGCAGCAGCTGCTGGGCCGGGGCAGGCGCTCCTAGCAGGCCTGGGCCCCGAAGCCAGCACAGACACATTCGTTAATGGTTTGATGACACATCAGGTCCTTTCCTCCTCTGGCTCATGTGCCCTGTACCAGGGCTTCCTGGGATCATGCCCAAGTAAATGAGTAGCATTCAAGCTCCTGTCCCAGGCTCTGCTTATGGAGAAACCCAGGCTAAGACACTCATTGTCCCTTCTCCTAACCGGGAGGCATGAACCACCGCTCTGTGGTCCACCACACGCTGGGCCTCCCCTAGAAGGGGGTCTTCCCTCCCCTTCGGAAGCTCCCTTCCTGTCACTTGCCTCAACATCTAGGAGAGGCCGCGGCCATGGTGTGTGCGGCCACACCTGACACCAGGCACCTGAGGCTCAGCAAGGCCTCGAGGCCACAGCCTCTGCCGCCTGAGTGCCCGGCCCAGGCCCGCGCCCGCCAGTCCCTGCGGCCCAGTCAGCCCAAGCCTCCAGACTCATTTCAGAAGCAGCGGGACCGGCTTCACCCACTGCCCCTGAATTGTTCCTCCTGATCATCAAAACGAAAAACCCTAGCTCCCTCATTCTCTGCACCTTCCAAAAAAGATTTCTCTGCAAAGTGTAGTATAACCCTACAAAATGGTCGCACAATTGGGAACTAGACCATATGTGCAGGTCCAGATAAGAACTGGGATGAAGATCAGGGGCGAAGGGGCTAGGGGCACGTGCATCCTGGGCTCAGAGACGCTGCCCAACCTGAGGGCGCCTCCCGCTTCTCCGGCGGCAACTCTAAAACAATCCACTGGGTGGCAGTAGAGCTCCTCGTCCCAGCAGCGTCGGGCCTGGGGCAGTCCTAGGTCACATCCAGCAAGGAAACTGTGGATGGGCCCGCAGACCCCATGGGCGTCGTATGCCAGATTGCCCTGGGCTTCCTGAGCAAAATGCCCGTTTAGAGCAAAAAAGGATGGACAGGGCAGTAAAGAAGGTTGTTAAGAAAGAGACAGAGGGAGGAACAGATGTACAGTACAGATGTGGGTAGAGACAATAAAGCGTAAAGGGTACTGTGTAGGCGGTGGGTATATGTTGCTTTGTTCCTTAAGAAGCTTTATTTTTTAGGAGAAAAAGTTGCAAAGAGAGAGAGTTCCAGGTTTCTCCAGTTATTAACATCTCGCTCGGGCATGGTACATTTGTCCTAATAAATGGGCCAGTATTGATATGTTACTATCAACTAAAGCCCATGCTCCTTCGGTTTTTCCCAAATGTCCCTTTTCTGGGCCAGGAGCCCATCCAGGATCCCACGTGACATGCAGGCACCAAGCCTCTGCCCTTGGCTGTGCCGCCTCCCACACGCTCCTGGTTTTCGATGGCAGTTCTGAGGAAGTACTTTGTAGAATCTAGTGCAGCTGATATTTGTCTGGTGTTTTTCTCATGAACGGATGAGACTATGGTTTGGGGAGGAAGACTGCACAGAGAAAGCGCCATCTCGTCGCATCGCATCAAGGGTGTGCACCCGTCACCATGACTTACTCCTGGTTGTCACGCTTGATCACCTGGCTGAGGTCGTGCTGGCAGAGTCTCCACTGTAAAGCTGGTCTTCCCTTCTCCCTCTTTCTACTCTGTGCCCCGCAGGAGGATTGCTCTGTGCAGCCCGCACTCAAGGAGCGGGGATTAAGCTCCACCACCTCCAGGTGAGGATCACATCCATTATTTGCAATTTCCTCCATGGGAGACATGCCTCTTCTCTCCTGTTATATCATTTTTCCCTATAAAAGCCTTTCAACCTTCTGTAGGCTTGAAATATTTCATAATAAAATGGTGGAAACAAGTGGTCAAAAAAATGGCTGTTGGGGAGGGATTTAGGGCCAGCACATGTTGCTGAATACAAGGGGAGAGACACTTGGTTTTCACGGGTGCGAGGGGACTGAGCACCTTCTCCAGAGTCTACTCCAGAAGCACCCAGGGGCTGCTGCCCGTGGATTCCAGCAGCAATCCCAGACGTACCGAGTCCAAACCAGAGCCAGGCAGGCCCGCTGCCAGGCCCCCCAGCCCAGGGCTCTGGTTTCTGAAGTCGGCAGTCATCCTGGAATCCTCGCCTTTGCTCCTCCTCCTCCCCCCATCCCATCGACAGCAAACCCTCTTTGTTCTGTCTCAGAACATTTCAGTCTCGAGGTTGCGAGTCAAACGCCCTTGGAACAATCCCAACAAGCCATTTGAAATGGTCAGAAAGCTCTTGTCCCTTCTTGAGGAACAGACTTAGAAAGCCAACCATGAGTTGATACGATGCAGAAGTAGTAGCAATTTGATTTCTCTTTTTGGTAACAGGCAGGCAAATATTTGCTAACCTTCTGAATCAAGTCTTCCTACACCCATGTCAACAGATCCCCGGTCTTTGAAGGTTCCCCATTGACCGCCAACAACCCTCATTAATACTGACCGGATGATTACCAAGCACTTTACACAGGCGTACTCATTCCTCACCACACCCTGACGGATAGGCCCTCTGTGATCCTGATTTTACAGATGAGGAAACAGCGGCACAGAGAGGGTAAGCCATTTGGCCAGGGCCACGCAGCAGTAGGCAACAGAACCAGAAGTGGACTTGGCATGCAGCATCTTTTCAGTCCAACACTCCTCACCCCTCCTCCAAGTTCCTGCCTTCCTTCAAAATTGTCAAAAACAGATCATCAAGGCCCACTGAGCAGCGGCAAAGGGAGTCTCAGAATCCCACCCACTCTGACCAACTGTCACATTAAACACCCAAGAGGAGAGTCTATTCGTCTGGCACCCCTCACAGGCCAGCCTGGGAAGGTCTTACCTGCACAGGGCCCTGAAGCCTGGCGTCAAGGCTCCGAGCAGCCCTTCTCCACAGAGCGCCCCGCCTTGTCCTGTGGTAATACAGGTACCTGTTTGCATCTGGCACTGTCCCCACCAGACCACGAGCGTCCCAAGATCAGCGACCAGGTATCACACCTCTATGTCCTCAGCCGTAACTCAAGGTTTGGTCGAGAGCCCATCCCAACCAGGCAGCCACAAAGGCACGCCTCCAGGGGGAGCTATTCACGGTCCTGTCATTTCCAGGTTTGTCTATTTGACAGTTTTCCAGCAGGTGGCAGTAAAGCGTCCAGGGGAAGGTGCGCCCTCATGTTAGTGCCCACAAAATACCACTGGGGCTGCCTCTCCGTGACTGGGTGGATGAACCAAAGTCACTGGTAGCCTCAGTCCCCGCAGGTGGGGCCAGGATGGCCCTTGTGACTTGCTTAGACTAGCAGAATGTAGCAGAAGTGATGCTGTGCTGGTTCCAGGCCTGGTCCTCAAATGAGGCCTCAAAGGTCCTCTTTCACTCTCTTGGAAGTAAGCTGCGTGTAAAATATGTCGGCCCAGACAGCTGAATATTGAGAGACCACACGGAGGCAGAGAAGCCACGAGGAAGCGGTCCGGCCTAGTCGGCCGCCGGCACAGGGCCCCGCATGTGCTGGGGAGGCTGTGCATCCAGACGGCCGCAGCCACACAAGCGACATCAGGTGCCGCCTCGACACGGACTGCTCAGCGGACCCACAGATGGGGAATAATAAACTTCTAAACTATGAAGTTTGGGGCTGGTTTGTCATGTAGCAACAGATCACAGACACACACCTTTCTTTGAAACTGATGGAACCAGCATACAAAAGGCCGTGAAGACAGCAGTTTTGCCCCACGGGTCCCCCGTCTCCAGTCCCTGCCCTTTGCTGCAGCTGCCCAGCCCGAGGGAGGAATGGTGGGAGGTTTCCAAGGAGGGCCAGTGACTCTGAGAGGTGAAAACGAGAGAAGAAGAGAGCAGGAGGTCCAGTTGGCTGCAGTTCTGGAGTTCTTGCCTCAGGTATTCTTCCCAGCAAGAATCAAAGGCTTGTACCTTTGGACAAGGTTTGGAGGAGATACGACTTTTGTACATCAGTATGTGCAACTTTGATGTGGATGCTGACTTGGCCTTTCGTGAAAACTATAATGGTCAAAAACTAGCTTTTTCAGAGAAAAGGTCTTCCTGCCCAGGATGAAGGGTCCACACTAGCTATAGTTCCATGAGACTGGGGATTTTTTTTATGTGTTTCCTATTGTTCAGTGTCTGGTGAGGTGAGTTATAGAAACAAAAGACTGTACACACTAATATGCACAGTTAGTGTATATTAGCTATACCGCAACAGGGCCGCGGAGAAGGAAGAGGCGGAGGAGGAGGGGGAGAAGGGGGAATGGGGAAGAAGGAATGGACAGCAATCCGTTCCTCCTCCAAATCCTGGTTTCAGAAACCTACAGTCTTCTGAGGATGCTGACTTCAGGAAGAGAAAGGAAAAGGCCCTTGAAACAGTTGCTGACATCCCAGAGGAGTAGGAAAGACATGTGGCTCCTCGAGAATGTGCAGACCAGTATGAGAAAGGAAGGCATGATTTTCAACCTTTCCTGCAGGAGTGAGATGCTTGCTGAGGCAGAGCCCTGAGGGGCTAGTAGATGCTACCTGGGGCTCTGCAGCAGGAGGTTTGGGGCCACCTGAGCTCCCTTCATTGTGGAAACTCATCCCCCAGCCGTAGCATTCTTGAACTGCTGAGCACCCAGCTGAGCCCTGCCCACATCAGCAGCCAGCCAGCCAACCCTGAGAAACACGAGCAAGCCCAGCTAAGATCAGCAGGGCCACCCAGCCCATCTCAGAGCCAGCCAGCCTCCAGCAGATCCTGAGATTCCTGGGAACCAGGCAGAGGCCTGCAAAGATCAGTCAACCTTCATCTGACCCCAGGACACAGGAGTGAGCCCAGGACCTGTATCAGTCAACCCCAGAGAGTCTACAGGTTCATTATCAATAGCATCAAGCTACTTGTTAGGCTGGACAAGGCTTGCCCTCACCCCTCGACAGTACACTGGAGCAAAGATAATTTGCCCAACAAATGGAAGCAGAACATCAACAAGCAAAACAAAACAAAACAAAAAAGAATCTTTCACCCCTCACAAAAATTAATTAAAAATGGATCATAGACCTAAATGTAAAATGCAAAATTATGAAAGTCCTGGTAGATAATACAGGAGAAAACCTAGATGATCTTTTAGATGACTTTTTAGATACAACACCAAAGGTATAACCCATGAAAGACATGATGGGTTAGCAGGATCTCATTAAAATTTCTCATTAAAGACACTATCAAAAGAATGAGAAGACAAGCCATAGACTAGAAGTATTTGCCAAAGACACATCTAGGATTCAAAATATACAAAGAATTCTTACAACTCAACAACAAGAAAGCAAGCAACCAACCGAAAAATGGGCCAAAGACCCTAACAGACACCTCACTAAAAAAGATAGAGATGGCAAATGAGCACCTGAAAAGGTGTCCCCTCATCTGTCATCAGAGAAATGCAAATTAAAACAACAATGTGATAGATACTACTATGCACCTATTAGAATGACCAGGATTTTTAGGGTGCTGAAGCTACTCTGTATGGTAATGTAAAGGTGGATACATGTCATTATACATTTGTCCAAACCCATAGAATGTGTATGTTTTGCCAGTGGGTGTCAGCCATGGTCACGTTCACCACGGATTCAGTGAGACCGAAAAATGACAATGGAACGTTCTTGGGGTGAAAGGGTTTACACTCAACTTTATTCCCAGGGTGTCAGGTCAATCACTAGAGTCCCACCCACTCAGAGCAAGTCTGCACGCAGCAAGCCAGTCTCTGCCTCTGGGCCTCTCTGTCCCCACAGCGTCTCAGTCTCCGTCCTGGCACTGCCACCACTCCAGTCTCTGCTCTCCTGCAGCCATGCAGCCCTGCAGCCATGTCACTGTGTTGCCCAGAGCACTGGGTGGAGCTCTTTATATCGAGTCAATAGCAACATATTGCTCACATTTATGTAGTGAGCTAGCCGACCAGGGCCAGGGGAGAATTCTGGTATTAGGAACCTTCACTTTGTCCACAGTATAACACCAAGAGTGAACCCTAATGTAAAGTATGGATGTTGGATGATAATGGTTGGTCAATGCAGGTTTATCAGCTATAACAAATGCCCCACTCTGGTGGGGGGTGTTCCTAACAGGGGAGGCTGTGCATGTGAGGAACAGGGAGTATATGGGAAATCTCTGTGCCTTCCTCTCAATTTTGCTGTGAATCTAAAGCTGCTCTAAAAAATAAAGTCTTTTTAAAAACCCGGAGACCATAATAAAGAGCTGGAAACTGCCAACTCTTCACCAGGGCTTAAAATAGAGGCTTTTAGCAAAGGCCATATCAAAGAGAAATCTCAACATTCAGAACAAGCTGAACCATAGCTAGCATTGCAAGAAACATTCAGCCTTTAGAAAATGCATCACGATATATCCAATATCAAGTACCTGCAACTGAAAGAGTCTTCGAAACACATCAGAAGGGGAAAAGAAGAGCTTGAGACAATACTAAAAGATGCTTTGAATGAAAATGACGATCCTCAGGAATGCACGAAGCTGCTTTCTCAGGAAGCCAAGGAAGGGAAAAGGACAGTGAGTGCGTGTCAAACAAAACAAAGATGCTAGAAAGCTCCCAAGAAAATCAGATCAAGCCTCTAGGTGGTCACTTGCTAAAGAGCAGTGATTGGGTGGTGCTCGCAGGGGAAGACCACGTGGATGGAGGGGGCTGGAATCAGATATAATGGGCACACCAGAAAATGGAGACTTCCCAGGTGAATCGAAGACTCGAGTTCTTCCTGAATTACAGCAAGAAAAATCAACACACGTTCCCCGAATATCCAATCTAGTGGGAATTTACCCTTTAACATCAGAGGAGAATCTTTTCAAGGCACATGGCAAGACCAGCTGTGCTGGATGCCTCTAGAGTACAAGCCAAAATTCCATCAGAAAAAAAATTCAAAAGACTCCCGGGCTATTCCTGAAGCCAGCTTACTTCCCCTGGGAAGAACCAGCCCGTGATAATGGGCTGAGCGCTCTGCTGGCTGAGGAAGCCTTGATAACTTAAGGAAGGAACATCCATACATCACACAAACACTATTGGGGAAGAATTCAAATATTTTGCAGAGTGTCTTTACTTTTCTGATGTTCCAAATGGACATTTGGCAGAGGTCAAGAGAACTGCTAGAGAGGGCTGCCAGATAAATGACAGGATGCCCAGTTACACTCACAGGGACCCCTCGGCCAGGTGAACTTCATCAGCTTCGCCCGGGTCAGTCATGTTGATGATGTACATCTTTGATAGGATGTGATAAAAAAGCCCTTTACCTCTGTGGTTGTTCTCCCCAAAATTCACAACCCCCGTCTCATCATGACAAAAACATTAGACAAATCCCGTTTGAGGGACCTTCTACAAAGCATCTCAGAAATGTCAAAGTCATCAGAAACAAAGAACACTCGGGAAACACTCACAGCCAAGAAGAACCTACGGACACATGACACGCAAAGGGCATGCGGGATCCCAGGTGAGCTCCTGGAGCAGAAAAAGCACATTAAGGGAAAACCAAGGAAATCTGAGTAAAGCATAAACTTTAGTCAATAATAATATATCCATATTGATTCATTAATTGTAGTAAAAGTACCATACAAATATAAGTTGTTAATAACAGGGAAAATGGCACCTCTGTCCTTTCTTTGTAATTTTTCCCATAAATCTAAACCATTCTAAAAATTTGTCAGTAAGGATATGGCAAGTTTTGACAATTCTCAAACCGGTAAGTTTTGAACGTTATCAACCAACTTGCTGCAACTGGCATTTATAGAACTTGAAACCCCAAACTGCAATACACAGTTTTTTCAAGCGCACACGGCACATTTGTCAAGATCAGCTGTATGCTGCACCATGCAGCGAGTCTCAACAAATTCGAAAGGAAAAGGACTGACATTATATAGAGTATGTTCTCGGAACACAATGGAAATCAATCAGAAATCAATTTTATAAAGATATCTCTTAAATCTCCAATTATTTGGAAATTAAAGGGCACAGTAATCACAGTAATCCATGTGTCAAAGAAGAAATCACAAGGGAATTAAGAAAATATTAAATGAAAATACAACCCTGGCTTGGGCTTCTCCATCTGTGGGGTATTCCTAAGTGACCTCATCCAGGCTCGTGACTGGAAGTTCCATCTGTAAGCTGCCGACCCCTAAGTTTATATCCCAGCCCGATCTCCTCGCAGAACACGTATCCGATTGCCATTGGATGTGTCCTGGCTGCCGAAAGGGCATCTCAGACCCAAGCCGACTACATCCTCCCTGCTGCTGCCTTCCCTTTACACCTCCATCCATCCCGGTGCCCCAAACCTAGGAGTCATCCTCAAGAACCCTCTTTCCTTCCCACCTCCCCACACCTCCAGGTGCTCTCCATGTTCTTCCGACCCTACTTCCAGAGCTTGAATCTGCCCACTTGTCTCCATGTCCCAGAATATAAAGCCTGTCCTGAAATGGGCCCTTTTAATACCTGTGTGTCTCCAGTGTCTGGCACGGAGTGGGTGCTCCATACATAAAATCTGGGGTGGGTGCTGGACACTCTTTCCCAGGTAAAGGGACTTGGAAGTCAAAATCCGTGAGCACCCAATAAGGGTGAGGTGATTAAGGGACCATTTCAGGAGATAACAGAAAAGGCTGATAGCCTGAACCTGCTGTCAGGCCTCTCTCTGATGTCTAGTTTGCTCCTACCTTCACGCGTCTCTCCCGTGGGTTTGATTTACCTCCATCTGCTGGCAAGTGGGAGATGCCAGCTCACCACCAGCTGCATGGAGGAGTTTCTGAAGCCATGTGGTCCCGCTCTCTGAGCACCCGGTTCTCCCGTCTCCCTATTAACACGACCTTTCCTCACATCACGTGCAGAGCTGGGTTGCACATGCTCGGCTTTCTCAGGTTTCAGCACATTACAACCTCTTAGCCCCCACCCAGTAGGGCGCTCCTAGCTTTCTAAGCCCATATTTACAAATATTTCTTAGAGTAAGTCATTTATTTCCACCCTCATGCTTTGATTCTTTTTAATTTCATCCTAACGATAACATGCACCTGTGCGTGCTAGTTTGCTAGCACTGCCGTAACAAGTACCACAGACTGGATCACTTCAACAACAGAAAATTATTCTCTGACTGTCTGGAAGCTGGAAGGCCCGGGTCTGCTGTCAGCTGGGTTGGTTCCCTCTGCGGCATCTCCTTGGCTTCTGGATATGTCCTCACGTGGCCACCCCTCTGCGTGTGCCTGTGTCCTCATCTCCTCTTAGGGGATTAGGGACCACCCCCAAAGACCTCATCTTGAGCTCAATGACCCCTTCAAAGATCCCCTCTCTAAATACAGTCACATTCTGAGGTAGTGGGGGGTTTAGGGCTTCAACATGTGAATGGGGGTGTGTGCACACTTAAACCTGTAACACTGTGTTAGTAATTCCTAGCCTGCTCTTCTGTATTTATGACAATAATTACAGCCGAAAAAATGTCCTTCAGCACAGCCTGCAAGGCAGCTCAAGGTCTAGAGAGAAATGCCTTCCACAGCCAGGCCAAAGGTCCAACATCCACATTCCCTAAACAAATATAAATTGCTGGGCCTGAAGACCCTGATTCTCTATGTGGACGAATAGGAACTTCACTCTTCCTGTGGGTGAAACATAACTGCAGTGTAACATATGAATATAAAAAAGGACAGGGTAACCGGATACATATATTCTACTTGGATTTCTGCTTCTATCAAATATACAGGCTCTGGGGTTGCCCAAAGTGGGTGACGTCTAACACACCCTTCTCCCAGAGCTGACTTCTCCTCATTCAGCTCGCCACTTGAATACCACCTCCTCCAAGAAGCCCACCCTGCCCACCAGCCAATGCTGGCCACCACCACCCCTCTCTCTACTTGTTTTATTGTCTTCAATGCCCTTAGCTCTCTTGGAAATAGTCACAGTTATTTACTTGATTGTTTTCTGTCTCCTTTCCCTAGAACATAAGATGCAAAGAAACAAGCAGGACCTCGTCTGGCTTGGTTCCTGTCTCAATCCCCACAGCTTGGTTCCTAAGTGTCCTCCATCAGCCGGTGTTGAGTGAATGAATAAATAGCTGCTACATTTTTAAGAGTCGACGTGGCTTTAGAGAGACTGTTTCATACTCATCTTCCACACAGTATTCTGCTGAATCCAAAATGTTGAAAATCGTTTGCTTTCCTTGAAAGGAGGTGACTCAAACGTCTGGCAGGGAATGAAAATCGATGTTAAGGTGGAATCTAAAATTAGCAGAAGCGCCACCCCGTATGTGGCCACCAGGGCGCGCCACCGAGCCACCGCGGGCTCCCATGCCAGAGCTCCCCCAACGCCTCCGATTTCTCGCACTGCAAACGTGCCTCCCCCCCGTCTCCTGGATTCCCCCGCAGGAAAGGGGCCCGGCTGGCCCGGCTGGCCCCACGAAAAGGGAGGGGGCAGAGTCGTCCCTTTACAGTAACAATTAACAAATACCGAATTCTGAGGAATCAATTTTATGACCTGTGTAAACAAAGGCACAAAAGGTTACTAGGGAACGTAAAGCTTGAAGTAAATAGAGAAACGAACCATATTCCTGGATAGGAATGACGCCTCGCCCCCAAATTAGAGCATCCAATAAAAATCCCAATCGTTTTTGCACACAAGTAGAAAAATCATTCTAAAATTTATCTTGAGAAGCCAAGATAAATTGCCAAGAACTTTCAAAGAAAAACGAAATTAATGACTAACGATGTGAGTGTTCTGTATACATGAGAATGCTAAAAGAAAATACTGGCGAATATGTAAGTTTAAAGAGGAGAACGTCTAAGTGTCCATGGCGAGGAAGAAAGCATAATGGAAAATTTGAGGGGGGTTATGTATCAAAACAGTCCATGAATGTAAGGAAGAGGCAGATGTCAAAATGGAAAAATACCAGTGACTTCTGATGGACAGGACTAATATTCTTAATATACAAAGAGGTCTTCTCTGTATATGAAGATAAACACTAATAGGAAAACTGGGACAGAACGCAGGGGGCCTTATAGGGCGGGTTCTGGAGCCCCTGACCAGGGCTGTGGGGTGTATTATGAATGGACTGAAGTCGGAGCAGAGGCAGGGTCTGATTTACGTTTTAAAGTGTGTCTTCAGGCGGCTGCAGGGAGAACAAACTTCGCGGGGCAGGGGGGCTGGAGGGGGAGACCTTGAGAACGTCCTGGGAAGAGAGACCAGGTGTGTTCCAGGTGAAAGGATGGCGTAGACCAAGTGGGAGAAGAGAGCGATCTACAGTCTTTGGAGGCAGAGCCCAGGGAGCTTGATGATAGATTCGGTGCGGTGTGTAAGACAAAAAGAGACGAGGATGACGTCAAGCTTTGGCTTCAGTTGCTAGAACAGAGCTGTCCTCACTGAAGTGCAGAAAGCTGGGGAGGAGCAGGTATGGAAGGGTAAGTGGGAGTGTCAAGAGTCACAGCTTTTCTGAAGAGCAGGTTGACAATATGCGTCAAAATATTTTGCAAGATACAGGCCGTTTAAACAAGCAGAACCACTTGTAGCAAGTTATCTTAGGAAAATAGCAGTTGGGAATCAAGCACACTGCATACAAGAATCCTTCTTTATGTCTGCTTTGCTTGAAAGAGCAAAGATTTGGAAAAAACAAATATTCTTCAATCAATGAAAATATAATGCATCAAAGAATAGAATTCTATACACCCATTAAAATATAGTCTATGTATGATGACATGGAAAGGTGTTCATAACATTTTATTTAGTGAAAAAAGCAGATTAGAAAACTGTAAAATCCTATTTTATTTATTTTCACAAAATAAGCTTTGAGAATGTACATGTGCATGTAGAGAAAGCCTTCAAGAATACACACCAGCTGCATATTGATATCGATAACAGCAATTATCCTAGGGAACTGTAATTATGGACAAGGCTGCTGTTATTGTGGAACTATGCCTCCCTAATATTCATATGTTGAAATCGTAAACGTCAGTACCTATGAATGTGACCTGATTTGGGAACACAGTCATTGCAGATGTAATTAGCTAGGATGAGGCCAGTAGGATGGACCCTCATCCAGTGTAATAGGTGTCCTTACATAAAGGGGAAATTTGGGCACACACACACACACACACACACACACACACACACAGGAACACCATAGAAGATGAAGGTAGAGGTCAGGGTGCTATTTCCACACCAAGAAGCACTAGAGATTGCCAGGAAACCAGCAGAAGCCTGGTGGGAGGCATGGAACAGATCCTTCCTCACAGCTTCACAAGGAAACAACCCTACCCACACCTCGATCTTGGACATCCAGCCTCCAGAACTGTGAGACAAAATCTTTCTGTTATTTGAGCCACAGACATAGACTTTTTTACGGCAGCTCCTAATACAGCTGACTTTCTACATTGTCTGAAATTTCTACAACATGCACATACTTAATTTATCCTTAGAAAAGCAAAGTATTTCCATTTTAAATAAATAAGATTAAAAAGTAAGTCTTGGATATAACTTGATTGGGTAAAAACAACTTGCTTCAAAGTGTATTGCAAATTTGTATTCCTGTTAATGATATTTTTCTTTTCTGAACAGTATTCCGAAAAAATGCAGAATAAAACAGTATTACTCTTTTTTAAATAATTTCTTTTTTTATACTATTTTTTTGATTAAGGTATTATTGATATACACTCTTATGAAGGTTTCGCATAAAAAAACAATGTGGTCACTACATTTACCCATATTATCAAGTCCCCACCCATACCCCAATGCAGTCACTGTCCATCAATGTAGTAAGATAACATAGATTCACTATTTGCCTTCTCTGTGCTACACTGTTTTCCCTTTGATCCCCCACACCATGTGTACTAAACAAAATACCCCTCAATCCCCTTCTCCCACCCTCCTCACCCGCCCTCCCACACCCCTCCCCTTTGCTAACCACTAGCTCCTTCTCGGAGTCTCAGAGTCTGCTACTATTTTATTCCTTCAGTTTTGCTTTTTTGTTATACTCCACAAATGAGGGAAATCATTTGGCACTTGTCTTTCTCCGCCTGGCTTATTTCACCTAGCATAATATCCTCCAGCTCCATCCATGTTGTTTTTGCAAATGGTAGGATTTGTTTCTTTCTTATGGATGAATAGTATTCCATTGTGTGTATGTGCCACCTCTTCTTTATCCATTCATCTACTGATGGACACTTAGGTTGCTTCCATATCTTGGCTATTGTAAAAAGTGCTGCAATAAACATAGGGGTGCATATGTCTTTTTGAATCTGAGAAGTTGTGTTCTTTGGGTAAATTCCAAGGAGTGGGATTCCCGGGTCAAATGGTATCTCTATTTTTAGTTTTTTCAGGAAACTCCATATTGCTTTCCACAATGGTTTAACTAGCTTACATTCCCACCAGCAGTGTAGGAGGGTTCCCTTTTCCCCTCATCCTTGCCAGCATTTGTTGTTCTTAGTCTTTTCAATGCTGGCCATCCTTACTGGTGTGAGGTGATATCTCATTGTGGTTTTAATTTGCATTTCCCTGATGATTAGTGATGTGGAGCATCTTTTCATGTGCCTGTTGGCCATCTGAATTTCTTCTTTGGAGAACTGTCTCTTCATATCTTCTGCCCATTTTTTAATTGGGTTATTTGCTTTTTGGGTGTTGAGGCATGTAAGTTCTTTATATACTTTGGATGTTAACCCCTTGTTGGACATGTCATTTACAAATATATTTTCCCATACTGTAGGATGCCTTTTTGTTCTGTTGATGGTGTCCTTTGCTGTACAGAAACTTTTTAATTTGATGTAGTCCCATGAGTTCAGTTTTGCTTTTGTTTCCCTTGCTTGAGGAGATGCATTCAGGAAGAAGTTGCTCATGCTTATATTCAGGAGATTTTTGCCTATGTTGTCTTCTAAGAATTTTATGGTTTCATGACTTACATTCAGGTCCTTGATCCATTTCAAGTTTACTTTTGTGTATGGGGTTAGACAATAATCCAATTTCATTCTCTTGCATGTAGCTGTCCAGTTTTGCCAACACCAGCTGTTGAAGAGGCTGTCATTTCCCCATTGTATGTCCATGGCTTCTTTATCATATATTAATTGACCATATATGGTTGGCTTTATATCTGGGCTCTCTAGTCTGTTCCATTGGTCTATGGGTCTGTTCTTGTGCCAGTACCAAATTGTCTTGAGTACTGTGGCTTTGTAGTAGAGCTTGAAGTTGAGGAGCATAATCCCCCCAGCTTTATTCTTCCTTCTCAGGATTGCTTTGGCTATTCGGGATCTTTTGTGGTTCCATATTAATTTTACAACGATTTTCTCTAGTTTGTTGAAGAATGCTGTTGGTATTTTGATAGGAATTGCATTGCATCTGTAGATTGCTTTAGGCAGGATGGCCATTTTGACAATATTAATTCTTCCTATTCATGAGCATGGGATGTGTTCCCATTTATTGGTATCTTCTTTAATTTCTTTCATGAGTGTCTTGTAGTTTTCAGAGTATAGGTCTTTCACTTCCTTGGTTAGGTTTATTCCTAGGTATTTTATTCTTTTTGATGCAGTTGTGAATGGAATTGTTTTCCTGATTTCTCTCTCTGCTAGTTCATTGTTAGTGCATAGGAATGCCACAGATTTATGCGTATTAATTTTGTATCCTGCATCTTTGCTGAATTCAGATATTACATCTAGTAGTTTTGGAGTGGATTCTTTAGGATTTTTTATGTACAATATCATGTCATCTGCAAACAGGGACAGTTTAACTTCTTCCTTGCCAATCTGGATGCCTTTTCTTTATGTTGTCTGATTGCCGTGGCTAGGACCTCCAGGACTATGCTGAATAAAAGTGGGGAGGGTGGGCATCCTTGTCTTGTTCCCCAACTTAAAGGAAAGCTTTCAGTTTCTCTGTTAAGTAAAATGTTGGCTGTGGGTTTGTCATATATGGCCTTTATTATGTTGAGGTACTTGCTGTCTATACTCATTTTGTTGAGAGTTTTTATCATGAATGGATGTTGAATTTTGTCAAATGCTTTTTCAGCATCTATGGAGATGACCATGTGGCTTTTGTCCTTCTTTTTGTTGATGTGGTGGATGATGTTGATGGATTTTCGAATGTTGTACCATCCTTGGATCCCTGGGATGAATCCCACTTGATCATGATGGGTGATCTTTTTGATGTATTTTTGAATTCGGTTTGCTAATATTTTGTTGAGTATTTTTGCATCTACGTTCATCAGGGATATGGGTCTATAATTTTCTTTTTTTGTGGTGTCTTTGCCTGGTTTTGGTATTAGAGTGATGTTGGCCTTATAGAATGAATTTGGAAGTATTACTTCTTCTTCTACTCTTTGAAAAACTTTAAGGAGGATGGGTATTAGGTCTTCACTAAATGTTTGATAAAATTCAGCAGTGAAGCCATCTGGTACAGGCATTTGGTTCTTAAGTAGGTTTTTGATTACCAGTTAAATTTCATTGTTGGTAATTGGTCTGTTCAGATTTTCTGTTTCTTTCTGGGTCAGCCTTCGAAGGTTGTATTTTTCTAGAAAGTTGTCCATTTCTTCTAGGTTATCCAGTTTGTTAGCGTATAATTTTTCATAGTATTCCCTGATAATTCTTTGTATTTCTGTGGTGTTCACAGTGATTTTTCCTTTCTCATTTCTGATTCTGTTTATGTGTGTAGACTCTCTTTTTTTCTTGATAAGTCTGGCTAGGGGTTTGTCTATTTTGTTTATTTTCTCAAAGAACCAGCTCCTGTTTTCATTGATTGTTTCTATTATTTTATTCTTCTCGATTTTATTTATTTCTGCTCTAATCTTTATTATGTCCCTCCTTCTACTCTCCTTGGGCCTCATTTGTTCTTTTTCTAGTTTCATTAATTGTGAGTTTAGACTGCTCATAAGGGATTGTTCTTCTTTCCTGAGGTAGGACTGTATTGCGATATACTTTCCTCTTAAGACGGCCTTCACTGTGTCCCACAGATTTTGCAGTGTTGAATTATTGTTGTCATTTGTCTCCATATATTGCTTGATCTCTGTTTTTATTTGGTCATTGATCCATTGGTTATTTAGGAGCATGTTGTGATGCCTCCATGTGTTTGTGGGATTTTTCATTTTCTTTGCGTAATTTATTTCTAGTTTCATACCTTTGTGGTCTGAGAAACTCGTTGGTACAATTTCAATCTTTTTAAATTTACCGAGGCTCTTTTTGTGGCCTAGTAATATGATCTATTCTTGAAAATGTTCCATGTGAACTTGAGAAGAATGTGTATTCTGCTGCTTGTGGGTGTAGAGATCTGTAGATGTCTGTTAGTTCCATCTGTTCTATTGTGTTGTTCAGCGCCTGTGTCTCCTTACTTATTTTCTGTCTGGTTAATCTGTCCTGCAGAGTGAGTGGAGTGTTGAAGTCTCCTAGAATGAATGTATTGCATTCTATTTCTCCTTTTAATTCTATTAATATTTGTTTCACATATGTAGGTGCTCCTGTGTTGAGTGCACAGATATTTATAATGGTAATATCTTCTTGTTGGATTGACCCTTTTATCATTATGTAATGTCCTTCTTTGTCTCTTGTGACTTTCTTTTGAAGTCTATTTTATCTGATACAAGTACTGCAACTCCTGCTTTTTTCTCCCTATTAGTTGCATGAAATATCTTTTTCCACCCCTTCAGTTTTTTTTATCCATTCAGTGACTCTATGTCTTTTGATTGGTGCATTCAGTCCATTTACATTTAGGGTGATTATCGATAGGTATGTACTTATTGGCATTGCAGGCTTTAGATTCGTGGTTCCCAAAGGTTCAATGTTAACTTCCTTACTATCTAACGGTCTAACTTAACTCACTTAATATGCTATTACAAACACAATCTAAAGGTTGTTTTTTTTTCTTCCTCCTTTTTCTTCCTCTTCCATTCTTTATATATTAAGTATCACATTCTGTACTCTTTATCTATCCCTTGATTGACTTTGGAGATAGTTCTTTTAATTTTTGCATTTGCTTAGTAATTAGCTGTTCTACTTTCTTTACTGTGGTTTTATTACCTCTGGTGACAGCTATTAAACCTTAGGAACAATTCCATCTATAGCAGTCCCTCCAAAATACACTGTAGAGATGGTTTGTGGGAGGTAAATTCTCTCAGCTTTTGCTTATCTGGAAATTGTTTAATCCCTCCTTCAAATTTAAATGATAATCTGGCCGGATAAAGTATTCTTGGTTCAAGGCCCTTCTGTTTCATTGCATTAAATACATCATGCGACTCCCTTCTGGCCTGTAAGGTTTCTTTTGAGAAGTCTGATGATAGCCTAATGGGCTTTCCTTTGTATGTGATCTTATTTCTCTCTCTGGCTGCTTTTAATAGTCTGTCCTTATCCTTGATCTTTGCCATTTTAATTACTATATGTCTTGGTGTTGTCTTCCTTGGGTCCCTTGTGTTGGGAGATCTGTGCACCTCCATGGCCTGAGAGATTATCTACTTCCCCAGATTGGGGAAGTTTTCAGCAATTACCTCCTCAAAGACACTTTCTACCACTTTTTCTCTCTCTTCTTCTTCTGGTACCCCTATAATGTGAATTGGTCACACAGTTCTCTCAATATTCTTTCATTCTTAGAGATCCTTTTTTCTCTGTGTGCCTCAGATTCTTTGTATTCCTCTTCTCTAGTTTCTATTTCATTTTATCATCTCCTCCACCGAATTCAATCTGCTTTTAATACTGTCCATTGTGCTCTTCAATGATTGGATCTCCAACCGGAATTAATTCCTGAGTTCTTGAATATGTTTCCATACCTCCATGAGCATGTTAATGATTTTTATTTTCAACTCCCTTTCAGGAAGAGTCATGAGGTTGATGTCATTTAAATCTCTCTCAGGAGTGGTATTAATAATTTTACTCTAAACCAGATTCCTTTGGCTGTTCATATTTGTGTATGGCGCCCTCTAGTGCCCAGAAGCTGTACTCCCTGGAACTGCTCAGCCCCTGAAGCAATGTTGGGGGTCTCAGGGGAGTGGTATTGGTGCCTAGGGGGAGGAAAGAGCTGTTTTCTGCTAGCCGGCTGCTATGCCTATCTCCACCTTCTGAACCAGTGGGCTGAGCACACAGGTATAAGCCTCTGTGCTTTGCATTTGTTGTTGCTGTAGGCAGAGCTTCCCTCTGGCTGGCCTAATGCCAGGGTATGGTTTGCCGGTTTGTTAGCCAGGTGGGGCTGGCCTGAAGAAAGGCCGAGTAGGCTGCATATCACAGTGGCGGTCCTTGGAGCTGTGTAGCCAGTCAGGGAGCTGGAGCACCTGAAGATCGTCTAAGGAGGAAGATTTCTTTTTTCTCCTTAAATATGAAAGTTATATGGCAAAGCTCCCAACCTGCTGGGCAGAGTGCACCCAGACAATTTTCTCTACCTGTCCTCTCTCCTGAGCAGTAAGCTCTGTGCAATCCTTGCCCCTTTAGCAGCCCTCTTGCTAAGGGCTTCCTTGTTAGTAAGTCTCTCAGACTACCCACCTTTCTTTTGTTCCAGAGTAGCCGGATATGGATCCCTGCTTTCCACAAGTGGCTGGAATCTCAGTCTTTCCAGGAATTCTGCCTGTCTTAGCTTTCCAACCCCATAATCATGAGAGTATCATGCAAGCACCATGAATTGTAGGTTTGTGCTCCCAGAGCAGATCTCTGGAGTTAAGTATTCAGCAGTCCCATCTCTCTACTCCTTCCCTGCTCAGTTTCTCTTCCTCCCGCTGGTGAGCTGGGGTGAGGGAAGGGTCTGGGTCCCGCCAGGCCACAGCTTTGGTACGTTAGCCTGTTCTGTGAGGTCTGCTCTTTTCTCCAAGTGTATGCAGTCTAGCACAGTCCTCTTTCCTGTTGCTTTTTCAGGATTAGTTGTATTAATTATATTTTTGTATTATATGCTTTTTTAGGAGGAAGCTTGTGTCTCACCTCTCATGCTGCCATCTTTAATCCTCTCTCATCTCTTTTTTTAAATAATTTCAGCTGTAAAGAAAAAGTCTCCTTTACTGAGGAGGCTGTAGGGAGGAGCTGCAGCAGAGCTGGTGGGTTTGAACCAGAGGCCCTTTGTGAAGAGTAATGAAGTGCCCCCACAGCATTGTTTCTAACAGTGAGAAACTGGATACAATCCAAACACCACCAGCAGAAGTTACAGTTATTTGAGTTATAATACCTCCAGAATCTGTGCTGCATATTGTCTCATTTAAGCCTAATATTGTTTAATGATTATTACCATGAAATAGGTAATATTTTCCCCCATTTGTAGATAGAGGCATAATGAACATAAGAAGAAAACGTTCATCTTCACTAGTAACAGTAGAAGTTAGGAAAAGAACAGAATATATATAAAGAAGAGAAGGAAATGAATTCTGAATTCTTTAAAAAGTGGAAATAAAGTAATTAGAAAACAGGGGGAAGAAACCAGAATTGATCAATCCAAGAAGTAGTTCTTTGGGAGAAAAACATAGTAAGCAAATATCTGGCACTTTAAATATTTTTAACAAAAAAATTGACAAAATATTATATCCAGATAATATATCTTTACTTATGAAATTGAAGGACAGGTTTTCAATTATTTCACTAAATGTTGATAAGAGCATGGTGTAGCCATATCTCTCAAATACAGCTGATGATGAATTGAAAAAAATGTTTCCTGAGAGGAACTTGGTGACATTTATAAAAACCGCCTACAAGATGGGGACAAAGATTTACACACCAAGATGTTGGTGAATATGAGAAGTTTGGGTCATACCAGATATGTTCATTTTATATTGTTGCTGTAACATTATCATAAACTCAGTGCAACACAAATTCATTATCTCAGAGTTCTGTAGGTCAATAGTACAGGTGGGTTCTGCTGTTTCCTCTGCTCCTGGTCTTACAAGGTCAAATGCAAGGTGACCAAACCAGCTCGAACTCCTTATCTGGAGGCTCTTGGGGGGAATGTGCCTACAGGCTCATTCAGTTTGTCCAGAGAGTTCAAGGTCGGTGGTGGTAGGACTGAGGTCTCGGTTTTCTTGCCATCAGTCAGCTGGTAGTCTCTCTAAGCACTTTAAGGGTACCTGCATTCCTTGTCACATTATCCCCACGCCAATCTACAAACAGCAACCAGTCCTTTCATTCTTCTCTGCATTCTCCTTCTGCCAGTCTCTCTCATTCTAGCCAGAGAAAGTTCTCTGCTTTTAAAGATGCATGTAATTAGATTGGGACCATGCAGATAATCCAGGATTATCTTCCCATATTAAGATTCATAACCTTAATTACTTTAGCACATTTCCTTTCACTTTGTAAGGTAACAAATTCACAGGATCCAGAGATTAGGGGGTGGGCAGGGAGGAGAGGGAAGTTCTGTCTACCACATGAGAAATGTTGAAATTATCTTAAAGAGAAAAAAAGCAGGTTATCAATCAGATTTTCTCAACCTTGGCACTACTGACATTTTAGATGGATAATTCTTTTCTGTGGGGACTATTCTCTGCATTACAGGCTCCGCAGCAGCCCTGGCCTCTACAACCTCAAGGTCAGCAGCACCTTCCCCACCAAAGCTGTCACAACGGCAAATGTCTCCAAACATTGTCAAACATTACCTGAAGGTCAAAATTGCCTGCAGTTAAGCATATGCACACACACACACACACACACACACACACACAAAATGTGTTTCAGTTTTATAAAAACATAGCACTCACACTCACACACACAGTGTAAAAAATTTTGGAGGAAAGAGAACGATGCATTCACGGTGGTTATTTGTGGGTGTTGTCATAATAGTTGTTTTATTCTTTTTGCTTTTCTATGCTTTTCAAGTTGAATAGCTATTACTTTGAAGCATTCTTTCACAAAGCAATTTCTCCCCAAATAGATCTTCAAACATGAAATTTGTGTCTTTATCCTTAGGAGACCTTCAACTTGATGGCAATTCACTGTTCTTTCTAATGTACTGCTGGAGTTCTGTATCTCTATTAATTACTAAAATTGTTTTTTTCTTTTGTTTGTGAGATTTTTGTGTCAGAATATATAACCTAAAGTTAACTGAAGCATTAGTAGAATCAGCTGTTCTTTCAATTTGAAAGACCTATCTAGTTAAGTAGCCTGGCTGTTCAGAACCATTTTTTGAGATAATTTCTTGATAACTTTCTTCAGTTGTTTCTTTGATTATAGAGCATTATATATGCCACTTCTTTTTGAGTCCAGTTTGGCCATTTATACTCTCCCATAAAATGATCCACTTCAGAGTATTTATATTTACTAGATAGGATTGCATATAAAATACTTTGTAATTTGTAATATCTACCTTACCTGTAGTTATATCTTCTTTCTCACTGAATTAATATTTTCTCTCTTATTTATTAATTGGATATTTCAGAGACTTGTCTCTTTCTACTGACGTTTTCAGAAAAACTATCTCTTCAATATCAGTTATAGCTATAGAAAATAATATGTAAGTTCCTCAAAAAATTGAGAATAGAACAACCATCGATGGAACAATTCTACTACTGGGTTTATGCCCAAAGGAAATGAAGTCAGTATCTCAAAATGGTCTCTGTACTCCCATGTTCATTGGTACATTATTCACAGAAGCTAAGGTATGGAAACAACCTAAGTAGTGATAGATAAAGAATATTTTATATGTATATAAATATGTTATTTATATATACATGCATATATATAATGGAATATTGTTCAGCCATAAAAAGAAGAAAATCTTGCCATTTGTACAGATGAACCTGGAAGACGTCATGCTAAGTGAAATAAACCAGATAGAGAAAGACAAATACTGTGTGATCTCACTTACGTGGAATCTAAGTTGAACTCATACAACTGAAGAGTGGTTACCATAGGCTGGGGGGTGAGAGAATGGGGAGACCTTCGTCAAAGGGTATAAAGTTCCATTTATAAGTTGAATAAGACCTGGGGATCTAATGTACAACATGGTGACAATAGTTAATAATACTGTATTGTATATTTGAAATTTTCTATGAAAGTAGATCTTAAGTGTTCACACACACACAATGCTAACTACGTGAGGTGTTGGTGTGCTCAAGAACTTGACTGTAGCACTCATTGCACAATGTATGCATATATTAAATCATTACATTGTACACCTTAAAACTTAAAAATATACACATTTTATTTGTCATTTATACCTCAAAAAAGTTGGGGCAAGAAAAGATGTTGCAGAAAGAAAAGAAAAAAATTGTATACTTATCCGTTCTTCCATTCTTTCCATTTTCCCATTAATTTATTTTCTGTTGGCTGTTTTCTTCAGGTGTGTTTGGTTGTTTCCCCCTTAGGTTCTTGGTGTTAATACTTAAGTCATTTATTTTTATCCTATGAATTCTCATTTTTTTAAGTGATGGATTCTTTTGGCAGGAAATTCTGATTCCTAGTTTCTAACTCCCTTTCTTCTTTAGAAATGGAAACTCATTTAATTGAGCTCATTGTTACCTAGTTAAAAAGACATTTCCTGGCCTCCCTTGCTCCCATCAGAAATAACTAGAATTTTTCCAGTGTGACATCTGCCTCTTTATTTCACTCACGGTATTTTCAGATATCAAATTTTCCATCGTGATTTCTTGCCTGTACAGTTAGAAAATCTCCATTTTATATTCACCAATATTTTCCTCTGCTAAATTTCAACATTATATTTTGTTATGCTGAAATTTTTAGTTATCATTTTTTTTCTTTTATTAAAGTTCTTGGCAATTGCACTATACTGGCTTTTCAAGACAAATTTTAGAATAGTGTTTCTATTTGTCTGCAAAAACCTATTCGAATTTTCATTGGATTTGCTTTGATTTGGAGAAAAATCAACATTTTTATAATCTTCCCATCCCCGAATATGGTTTGTCTCTCCATTTACTTAAGGTTTATGCCATCAGTAAAATGTCTTTACATAGGTCATAAAACTTAGTCCTAGGAATGTTACATTGGTAGTTGCTCTTGTGAAGAGAGTATCTTATGCATTATATTGATGATGGTGTGTCCCAAAGTGACTGAGTTGATGTGATGATTGGCTGGAAGCCTTCTTAGCGGGATCATTACAAGCCTGTCTCCTCTTCCTGCAGTCCAGATACTGGGAGAGAATGAGAAGCTCATTTGAGGAGGCCTCTGAGTTGGGAAATGATGGGGATGGAGAGTCAGTCCCAAGGGGTGTATCTCCAGAACCCAATCACAATACCACTTCACCAAAGAAATACCTTTCACCAAAATATTTTAATGGCACAAATCCAGCTCTTTGAGTCATACCTAAGGACACACACGGCAAGATGATAAGTGAAAGGGCTGGCAGAAGATTCTGAGCTGATCATCAAGAGCTTTAGTTCTGTCCCATTGGCCTGCACCTTACTCAAAAGGCTCTTGTATGGAACTCAGCCTGCTGCTGGGAAAGGCTTGCCTTCCTGCCTGGGAAGTGGAAAACACATTAAAAAATGAAACTCGGTTCTTCTGTATGACATGAGCAAGAATGTTTGTACTGCACTTTTCAGACAGCAATTGCTGTTTGTCATAGCCCCAAACCAGAAACAACCCAAATATCTACCAACAATGGAATGGATAAGCAAATAGTGGTACACAGAAGAATATCACACATTTGTGAGAATGAACCACCAATACTCCTAGCATGGATGACTCTCACAATTGTGGTGTTGAATCAGGAAAGAACACATATTATGTGATACATATATGTAAAATTTTCAAAATAGGCGAAGCTCCTCACTGGGCAGGAAATCAGGTAGTGGTTTCTCTTGGGTCACAGGTAGTAACAGGAAGGGGAACATTTATGTTCTGTTTCTTGATCTGGATGCTAGTTACCTGTGTGTGTTAGTTATGTGAATATTCTTTGAGCTGCAGCATTCATGATGAAATATTGGACACTTACCCTGTAAGATGAGAAATAATGTGAGGATGTCTACTTTCACCATTTTTATTCAGCATTGTACTGGAGACCTAAATAGTATGGCAAAAAAAAAAAAAAGAAATAAAAGGCATAAAGGTTGAGAAAATAAAACTGTCCTGTTCTCAGATGACATGAATATGCATTAGAAGACCCAAGGAATTTATTTTTAAAATACTGTGATTAATAAGTGAACATGTTAAAGTTTCAGGGTACAAAGTCAATTTTCCAAAATCAATTCTATGTCTATATACTACCAATTAAGAATTTTAAAATGATGGAAATAATAGTGAAATAACATCAAAAAAACATGAAATACTTTTGCATTAATCTAACAAAAGATATGCAAGACCTTTACTCTGGACCCTACAGAACATTGCTGAGAGGAATTAAAGAAGACCTACACAAATGCAGAGATATACCATGTTCATGGATTTGAATTCAATATTGTAAGACATCGGTTTCCCCCAAGTTTATCTATAGATTCAACTCAAACCCAATTAATACCTAACATTTTGTTCTGTAGAATTGGACAAGCCAATTCTAAAGGTTATATGGCTAGTCAAGGGATCTAGAAGAGCCAAAATGATTTGAAAAAGAAGAAAAATATTCACACTACCTGATTTCAAGATTTATTATAAATCTACAACAATCAAGAAAATGCGGAATTGGCATAAGGATAGAAAAAATAGAGGAATGTAACAGAACAGAATCCAGAAATAAACCAAAATATAAATTGTCATCTGAGTTTTGACAAAGATGCCAAGGCAATTCAATGGGAAAAGGAGTTTCTTAAACAACTGAGACTTGGACATCTAGTTAATGATGAGGGAAATAAAGAAACCTCAACTCATATCTTACACCACACTTCAGAAGCAATCAAAAATGGATCATAGACCTATATGTAAAGCCTAAAACTACAAACCTAGAAGAAAACAGACTTGAATATCTTCACAATTTCAGGGCAAAGACTTTTTAGACAGGATGCTAAAATCACTAACAAAAATTAAAAATTGATGCATTAAATTTCATCAAAATTATAAACTTCTGCTCATCAAAAGACAGAGCTAAGAAAAAAAATATAAGCCACATCATAGAAGGAAATATTCACAATAAATATACATAACAAAGGACTTGTATCCAGAATATACAATGAACTACAAACCAATAATCCAAATATATCCTAATTTTTTAAGTGACCAAAAGACTTGGATGCTTCCAAGATATACAAGATATATAAGAAGATATTCAAATGGCCAATGCCACATAAAAAGATGCTCAGCATCATTAGTCATTAAGGAAATGCAAATTAAAATCACAAAAAGATACAACTTGTTCTATCAACTGGAATTGCTAACATTAGAGTGACTGACAGCACCAAGTGTTAATGAGGTTGTGGAACAACTAGAGCTCTCATGTGTTGCTGCAGGGAATATAAAACAGTGCAATTCCACTCCTAGGAAGTGGGTGCCAAGGTGGGGAAAGTGTGGTGTGAGTGGTCTGCCTCAGGTCAGGCAGCCAGGGAGTGCAATGCCTGAGGAGAATTTAAGACCAATAATAAAACTAGGCCAACTAAAAATTGGTCTACTCTGTATTATCACCATGTACCAATGCATTCTAAACAATGTCATGTGACAAAATAAGCCTACCTGCTTGTGGGGGCCATTCCTGCCTTGCCCTCTGTGAAACTGTTTACTCAAGAATAAAGAAAACATATGTCAGCAAAAAATGTTATGTACCAGAATGTTCACAGCAGCTTTACTCATTATAGCCAAAGACTGAATGCAACCCAAATGTCTGTAACTAGAAATGGATAGACCAATTATAGTATATTAACAAAACAGAATATTACTCAGCAATAAAAAAGAACAAAGTATAGATAAATCTCATAAACATTGTTGAGTGAAATCACCAGACATAAAAGGGTACAGATTGCAGTTTTATTTATATGAGGTTCAAGAATAGACAAAACTTTTGGTAAGGCTGGAAATCAGAACAGTGGTTGGTAATAGAGGGAGAGTAGTAAGGGTTCACTGGAAAGGAGGGGGAGGGAACTTTCTGGAATTATGGAAATGTTCTGCCTTGATTTTACCAGAAGTTTGGGTAAGAAGAAAGTGAGAGATATAGGGTGCCAAGTGGAGGGAACATGGAGTCAAAGGAGGTGTTTTGTTTTCTTTGAAGGTTGATATAAGCATGTTTGTTGCTGATAGGAAGGCAGGGATAGCTGATGGGAAGGAGTGGAGGACAGTGGAGAGCTAGGGAGTGGGGAGTGACTGATGCCTTAGAGTACATGAGGTGATAGGAGGAGTGGAATCCTCCCTAAGATGATGGGATGGGCCTGAGAGGGGAGCACAAGCAGACTGATACCTCCTCCAGCCTCAAAGACCAGGAGGGGTCACAGTGGCCAGGGGCAGTCACAGATGAGGATGGATCTGCTGGCCGGCACGAGGGTGTTCTCACCCAGTAACTTTCCTAGATTCTCAGTGAAGAGGCAAGCTAAGCTGCTAAGAAGAAGAGGAGACCTCTGGAGAGGGCAGGGGATGGAAACAGAGTTGAGGAGTGTGGTGGTTCTCAAAGTTGAGTGTGCATCAGAATTCCTGAAGGCATCACAGAACATTCCCAGAGGTTCAAAATTAAGAGTCTGCATTTCTAGGTTCACTGGACTGCCGGCGCTGCTGGTCAAGTCCTCACTTTGACAATGACTTAGAGAAGGAAGCCACAGCCAGCCTGTTGCTAGTCTCCAAGAGCCACTGTTCACATGGACCGCCAGAGGACAGTTCAGCAGCGAAGAGGGAAGGAAGAGGAAGTAGCACTGTGGCTCCAAATGGCATGATGGTGTCCCTTTCCCCCATCAGAACCTAGCGACCCCTCCGTAGGCCCTGGAATCAGGGAGCTGGGCAGGAGGCACTCTGTCACTGGGGTGAGAAATAAAGACAGAAGGACAGAATAATACAGGGCTGGCAGTGGCTGCAGTGCTGGATGAGGGCTCCCAGCTCAGACTCGCTCTCTTTCCCTACTAGTACACCTCCCATTTCCCTGTCACCTTTCCACACCCCACCCTTCAGCTCCCACCTAAACCTAGTGCTTTCCATGGAGCCTCAGCTGCACCCACCCCTACTCTCCAGGCCCACCGTGCCATCCTTCTTACCTGAACCTACAAAACCCATAGGGTGATGATGAACCTCACACTGCCTCCTGGAGCTCCTTGGATTAGTGCCTGCTTACCCTGCACTCCATCAGCTCGAGGACTCTGTCTGGTGTAAGACACACCATTACTTTAAGCACATTAAGAAATATCACTGTCAGTGTAGCCCAGAGAAGATAAGTAGTGACTCTGTGGCATCTTACAACACTTATGGACAGTGACTGCAATGGAGTGTGGGGGAGACTTGATAATATGGGTGAATGTAGTAACCACAATGTTTTTCATGTGAAACCTTCATAAAATAGTAAAATAATAAAAATAAATAAAAACAGTTTTTTAAAAATCACTGTCAATTATAGTTGTAAAGATATCTTGATCTCAGAGATGTCAAGATATATTTTCAGAAAGTGTCTGTTGGAATCCATGGAATATGGATTCTTGAGCTTCTACCAGAGCAGAAGTTCCAAAGTGTGATCTGAAGACCCCAGAAGTCTCCAAGATCCATTTAGGGGAATTGCAAGGTGAAAATTACTTTTGCAGTGATACGGAGGTGTTATTTGCCTGTCTCGCTTTCATTCTCTCATGAATGTACAGTGGAGTTTTCCAGAGGATGCACAACATACGATGATGTACTTTGATGGTGAAGGAAATACGTGTTTAAATTTTTCTAGTTTTAATTTCTAACATTGTAAATGATGGATATGACCCACATAAGCAAAAGCCCTTTGGAGGTCCTAAAACCAAAAAGGTCAGGATCACTGAAATAGGATGGGCGCCCAGCACTTGGCTGAGGTGAGGCCCACGGTCAAGGATAAGGAAGGGTATAAGGGAGATGTACAGAGCATGAAGGATGCCCAGGGGAAGCCGTGTGGTCCTGTCTCGCCCACCTGAGATCAGTGCCCTACTGGCTCTGTGACCCTGGGTTTAGTTATACTGCTTTCCATCACTAGCATGAGGGCAATGGTAGGTCAGGGGTCTGGGATGAAATGAGATGAGATAACTGATATGAAAGAATCTGGCAGATGGAAGTTTTAACGTGATGAAGTCCTTGGCTTCTGGGTTGTCTTGGGCCTTTCTGTTTTCTGCCACAATGCTTGGCATGCAGGGGCACTTGAAAAACATTTTCTGAGTGGAGGAATGAATGTTAGGGTCACTGGGTGGGAATCTAACCAAGGGCCAGGAGCTTAGCTTTTCCAAACACCAAGATTCACCTGGGGGTTCTCAGAGTTGATTAATAACAATCCATATAATCTTCCAGTCTGGCTCTCATTCAACCAAAGTTCTCTTCACCTCCTCCAAGCCATCTTCCTCACATTCCCATCCCTCCTCCTGGTTCCCCATCAGGCTGGTCTTAGCATCAGTTAGATCTTCCTTCTAAACCTGTCTGTCCTCAAGGCTGCTACGTTCATCCAGGTCTGGGCCAGGATGGTGCGGTGGACACCCAAGGCTCAAAGCATGTCCTGACCGAGACATGACAGGAGGGGTCAGTGGAGGCCTACAGACTGTCTTCAAAAAGATCTCAGACTCCCCTGCCTTCCCCTGTCAGTCCAACTGCAGAACAAGAGCTGGGGTTCAGCCCAAGGCTGTGTATGGGTTGCTGGGTATTGTCCCCAGTCCAGTCTGGGCCAAGGACAGTGAAGAAAGATCCAGGTTTTGGTGCCAAGAGATGCCTCAGCAATAGAAGCCCCTGCCACTCCACAATTCCTGTGATGCTTTGCAGGGGCAGAGTCTTGACTGGAACTCCAGACACAGGCCTCCAGACACTGGCCTGGAGGACCTTCCCACCACCCTTGCCACGATCCTCCTGGATGGATGAGAAGTGGGCGATATGGCCTGTCAGTAATGGAGGCTCAGGCTACTCCCAGCTTCCTGAGCATGCGCCCCCAAGGACACTCCGGAATGAAGCATGAAGGAAAAAGGATGATGGAGGATGAAAGAGGTGTGGATGGATGCAGGATGCAGGCAAGCTGTTGGGCACCTGGCCTTGAAGGCTCCTCCCAGACCCAGGACAGATCGGAGGAGGGCGCGGTGCGAGCAGGTACAGTGAAGGCGACAGAGTTTCCGAAGAGGGTATATGAAGAAGGGAAGGGGAGATGGGGTACTTGTCTAGAAGCTGCATTTGCCTGGCAAACACTTTTAATAAAGACTGTGTGTTGTGGGGATGCTGGTCTTGGAAATGAAGCCAGAAGGAGTAAAGCTGCGAAGAGAGCTGAGTCCATGCCTAATTGGATGGATGGATGGATGGATGCATGGATGGATGACTGGATGGATGGAGTGAGCGAGTGAGTGGTTGAGCGAATCATTCCACTCCAGGTAAGAGAGCGCGCCCGGCAGGTGTCACTGCGCGCCCCGAGGGCGGAAAGGGGGCGCCGGCGAGAAGGGCGCTGAGGCTCTCCTGCCCAGGGGCGGGGGCGGGGGCGGGGAGAGCTGGGGGTGGGGTTAGGGAAGGCGACCTGAACAGCAGCCAAACTTCCGGTGCGTGCAGAGCGCGGAGCGGCGGTCGCTCGGAGAGAGCCGACACCAGCCGGGGCTGCAGGGCGGACGCGCGGCCGTCACAGCCATGGTGAAGATCAGCTTCCAGCCCGCCGTGGCCGGCCTCAAGGGCGACAAGGCCGACAAGGCGTCGGCCTCGGCCGCGGCGCCGGGGGCAGCCGCTGAGATCCTGCTGACGCCGGCTCGGGTGAGAGGGGCCGAGGGCCCAGGCGCGGAACAGAGGTCCCGTCCAAAGGTGGACGGGGCTCCTGGCCGCTGGCTCCAAGATGGGGGGAGGGGGCTGGTCCGAAGAAGCTCGAAGAATGTTAGAGGGGGGTCCGCGTCTGGTTCCGATCGAGGCGGAGGGGTTGAGAGCCGAGTCGCCAGGTGGGGGATGGGAGGAAGGCCGGACGCCGTTTCCCCAAAGTAGGGCGGTGGGTCCTGATTGGTGGGTAATTGATGGCGGGTGGGGAGTCTGACGCCGCGAAGGGGGACAGGCCGTGGGTCTCATCCCGGACGGGGAGCAGCGGGGGCTGGGAGCGTGCTGCTCTGCACCTGAATTAGTGGGTCGGAAAGTGATGAAACGGAAATAAACCAGAGCCCGCCTGGCCGCACATTCGGGATTCCGGGTTCGGAGTTAAGGGTCACGGGCCGGGCGCCCTGATCCCACTCTGCCCCCAGCCGTCTGTGTCTCCCTGCGAGACGCAGCCCTCTTCCCTCCCGACCCAGGTCTGACCCGCCCCGCGGGGAGGCGTCCCCACAGCGTTCCTGCATCCCGGACGAGCTTTGTGGGGGCGGGTCTGGGGCATCCCGCCCCCGCCGGCGTCCTCCCTCTTCTCCTTCCCGCCGGTCTGGGGGGACGAAGGCATTTCCGCGGTGGAAAACTATCTGAGCTGCGTGGAGCCTGACCCGGGGAGGGCCGGAGCGAGCAGGACGCGTGGCCGCAGGGAGGCGAGGCGAGGGAGAGGGCCCAGCCAGGCTGGATCTTGCCCCGGCAAAGGTCTACTCAGCCCGCGCCCCGGCAGTCTTGGGGCGCCCCAGGCCTCTGGCCCCCACTTGGAGACTGGACTTCGAAAGACTTGGTCCACTCCCTTCCTCTTCCTGCTGCTGCCTTCAGAGGAGTGCTCCTCAGCCACAAAGGCCTCCCCAGGTTTTGTGGAGAGTATTATCCAAAGTAATATTCAAGGCTGCAGGGGCCCCCTGGGCACTGGGCCGCTGGAGAGCGGCCCGGGGTGGGTGTCAAGCCCTAGCAAAAACCCTGAGGAGTGTGAGCAGGAGCCACGGGCCAGCAGCATCCGCGACCACCCAGGCTGGGGTGAGGGATCGCCCTGCACCCTCCAGCAGAGCGGCGCCCTCTTCATCGGGTGCTCAGGTGGGTACCCGGCACTACATATTCGACGACGGGTAGTCTGCACCTTTGAGAGTTTACAGAGGCCTCTTCAGGCCTCCTTCCTCCCTTCGCCAAAGGAAGTCTGTCCCCCGCCCCCTCCTGGGAGGGAGCAGGGATGGGGCCTTGACCCCTGCTTCTCCCAGAGTTGGCCGCGGCCTGGAACACGAGACCTTGCCTCTAAGAGCTGTAGAATTTGGGCAAGAGGGAGGACCAGCCAGACAGTGGGAAGATGTAATTCAAACTCCATCAGAAGATCCACCGAGTTTCACAGGAGTGGCGCATTCCTGGCAGCAGCCTGCTGAAGGTGTCAGGCTGGATGGCAGGTGCCAGCAGCACCTTGGCCTTAACTGAGCTTCTGGTTCCGAAATCCAGTGGCCTCTCTTGCCTCTCGCCCAGCAGGAAATGGAAATATCAACATCGTCCTGGTGCTATTTGTAATGGCCTTGAACCTGCTAAGCGTGGAGTCAGTTGAGCAGGGTCCCCTCTCTCTCCTAATGACAAGGAGGAGTACCGGGGGCCCAGGAGGAGGGTGAGAATCAGTACCTTTAGAATGTGAGTAAACTCCCATAGCTCCCTGGGCTCTGAGGGACCGTTGAATGTTCCAGGTTGGTTCTGCAGGAAGTTGGTGCCTTGGGAGGAGTTCACTGCCATGAGCCTCCCACCTGGCCAAAGAGCACAGTTCCTGTGTCCACAGCAGGTACCCAGCAGTCACAGATGTATCTCAGGACATGAGCCATTTATTAGGTCCTGGAGGAGAGGGTGGTGGGACCCCATGAGCTGCTTTACCGAGATAGAGCATTTGGGTTGTGTGCCGTGTTGTTGGGGATGTGCGGGAAAGATTATTAGGTTTCTTCTGGCTGGGTGTGACCTGAGAACCTTCACTCAAAAATAAGATTTAAAGTCCTGAAAGGACCACTCGATGAACAGATAAGTTTGTGAATGCCTTTTAGAAGTGAGTCCCCTGCTGGCTGATACAATAAAATGTCGACCTGTGTTCAGGCCAGGGGCTGGCAGCAGGAACACCCTCACAGCGGGGCTCCCCCTGCTTCTGAGCGAAAGCTGAGACCCAAGGACGATTTTGTCCCAGACCTGCTGCTGGAAGGAAGTGCTGCAGTGGACCGGGAAGGGATGGGGGTGAGGGCCCAGCTGGGCCTCTAGCTGCCCACCCTCCTTCGTGTTTGCCTCTGAGAGGAGAAGCCGAGAGGAGAAGCCGAGCTGATGGGAGGGTGGGGGGGTTGGCGAGAAGTTAGCTTGTTAAGTGGGCTGGCCGGGAAACACCCCCTCTTAGCACCCTCTGGCCAGACAATTCCTCCCCTTTAGAGGCCCACTGACCAGCTCTGCGCCTCTTAGCGCAGCTCCCCTCTCCCCACAATCCTGCGCCTGCGTGCACACACACAGCCAGGTGTGGGCATGTACCAGCTCGAATGGTCTGCGCAGGGGGGTGGGAGGGGCTGCGCTGCCGCAGAAGGAGAGAATATGTTCAATATAGTCATCTCTGTGGTGGTTTTCTCCTTGGCTTTTGCCTTTGATTAATGGCCCCTGTGTTGCCCCCTCCTCCAGCCTGCATACCTGAGGATCAGATTTCATTTTCCCTGTCCTGGCCTCAGCCCTTGGCAGGAGGGAGCTGGATCTCCTGGATTGGTTGGGGAGGAGGGGGTCCCCTGCCAGCCGCTGGGCCAAAAGGCCCTTCCTGGAAAGGCAGCCCAGCTCCAGTTCCCGCACATGGCGGCGTGGGGACCTCGGCGGTCACTCCTTTCCTGTTCTGCTGTGCGCCTTTCTAGAGGGTGTGCACCACAGTGGCTTTTCTGCTTCCCCGCTCTGTTTCCCTGCCTTTTCTATTCTCCCCTTGGCTGGCCTTGCCTGTTTCAAGGCTGTCAGCAGACTACCAGGGAGGATGAGTTTCTCTTACAGAGAAAAGTGTTGATGGTAAAATCACGGAAGCACAGCCTAGCTACCCCCACCCTCTGCAGTCTCTCCCCCCAGGAGAGCGCTTCCAGCAGCCAGCTTTCTCTCTCATTCTTGCGAGCCTTTGTTCTCTGGAGTCTCATCTTGACTGTCAGGAAAGGAAGAGTTGAGAGAATCTGCCCAGCCCAGCTGAGCAGACTTCTCAGGGCATGCACTTTGGGTGCCACTGGGCCACATGACAGGAATGAGGTGAATCCATGACCCCTGTGGGCCTTTACGCAGCTGACATCTGTACATCCAAACACAGCCTCATATGCTCTGGTGGACAGTGGGCATTTGCCCACACCCCCCATCCCCTAGTCGATCTCTCCATCTTTCTCACACACACACACATTGGTACCCTTGACTTACAGACGCTTGCAGATCTGTAGTCTGCAGCCGGGAAAGGTGCCGAGGAGGAGGGGTGATGCTGGGAGGCAGACAAGACCCCCTCCCCCTCCAGCTGTCAGCCTGGGCCTGGAGCAAGTGTATTTCTGGCTCCCTTGCCAGCCTCCTCTGAGCAGCCTGCAATTGTAGTTTAATCCGCTTGCAGTTAATTTGGACATTGTTACTAAAGGACATGGCTGGGGAGCTCTCTCCCTGAGCCGTGGTGGTCTGCTGAGTTAATGCTCCAGTTGGCTGGGTTCCCCCTGATTGCTCTGGCTTGGCTTTGCTAACTCACCAAATGAGTGCTATTGCGGGCCTCTGAAGCAGGCAGGCAGAGCCCCAGGCCCCTCTCCAGTCCCTGGACTTCCAGCTCATGTGGCCCTCACGGGTATACAGCAAGGCACTTTGCTCAGAAAGCCCATTTGCCTTGAAAACAGTCTGCAGTGTTTTTCTACTTTCTAAGTGGAAGCCCCCCAAATGCCTGGTGGCCACTGACTGTACCATGGGTGGGAGGGGTGGGTGGCATTTTCCTGGGTCCAGTGAAGCAGCTTGGGGGTCTCAGGAAGCAGGCCCCTCAGCCATCGTGTGTGAGTGGGAAAGCTAGGGATCCCCAGGGCCCCACCAGACTGACTGACCTCCCCTGATGCAGTGGTGGCTGCGGTAGTGGGCTGGCAAAGGGCTTTTTAATTTAAGCATTGGTCTTGACTGAGGAGTGGTGGGCTCTGAGCATGGCCCCATCAGGACAAGGTTCAGGGCCCTCCCTTCTGGGTGGACCTTTCCGTCTGAAGTGCCATTTGGAAGCAGGGCCATCCATGGTTTCCCATGGGCCTCCTGGCAGCCTCTGGGCCTGCTTTCCCATCCAGCCCTGCTGCTCAGCCCTGCAGGTGGGAGGGGTGTGGATTAGGATGGGGACCCTGGGTGTGCACTGAGGGGTACCAATAGGGGCAGGACAGAGAGCCATTTGTTAGTCCCAGCCCTGTGAGGAGTATGTCCACTGCACCTCTAGGAAAGGTAGGGATCCCTAACATTCACAGTGACCCCTGCAGAGACATGTGAGGACACAAGGTGGCCTCAGGGGTCCTGTCTGGAGGCCGTGTCGTTCTCAGCCACATTAGCCACCCCTCCTACCTGGCTTTTCCTCCCAGGCACTTAGAAACACCTGACCCAACCGGAAGCAGAAAGGCAGCTGTAAAACTAGCAGGGCTCACCTTGTCCCTAAACTTCACCTGTGGAGCAGGCCCTTAGGCTCTGCTTGTAGCCCATTGACTTTGTTTTGTTTTTAAGCAACTCTCACAAGCTTGCTTCTCCGGTTTTCCTAAATGTAGGAGCAAAATCATGGTCACTATGCAGACTTAACGGTAGTCCACTGGCAGGGGCCCTAAAAGGGAAAGGTTCAGCTCATAAAGATCTGCTATGTTTATCTAGCATTTTATCCTGTACAGAGGGCTTTCAGGTTCCTTGTCTCCTTTAATCCTGACAAAACCCTGTCAGGAAGCATCTGTTCACATTTCACATGAGAACCTGTGGAGGGGGAGTTGTAATGCTCCCCACACGTGGGCCCCCCACCCCTGCTGGGGGGCTTCTTGGCCCTTCGCAGCCCCGGTCCTGGCAGCCCCACGATCTCACTAAACCTAAGTGTCACCCAAGGTCAGGACTCAGCTGGTGCAGGCAGCCTGGCCTGTCTTTGGGACAGCTACCCTTCCTTAGGACCTAGCATGACACCGGAGGAGCAGAAAGGCCTCCGCCTCATCTGTGTGTGTCCCTGGGTGGCTTGTTCCTTGTGGGACGCTGGTTGCCCCATCACGTGCTGCTCCTGGGAGCCCACTGCAAAGTCAAAGCCATTGTAGCCCCACCCCCACCCCTCTGGCTGGCAGCTGTCCCTGTGGGCCTCTTAAGAATGACTATGGTTTGTGCCGCCAGGGAGCCAGCCAGGTGGGTGGTCTCACAAGCTTGCTTCTCTGGTCTTGGTCACGGAACCACTGCAGCTGGGCCAGGGTGGGGAGAGGCCTCAGACCTGCCGAAGGGCTCAGCCAGTGAGTGGCTGCGGGCCTGACCTCCCGCCCCTGCCAGGCAAGCTCCCTGGAGGACAGACTGGGGTGCGGGGGAGCAGGATGGGCCAGGGCACCTCTCTGTCCTCTGTTTGCATCCCAAGGACAGAGGCTGGGGGCTAGCTGTTCTGGTGGTGGGTGTTGCCCAGTGATGGTGAGGGTCCTCTAGGCATTTTTGTCCTCTTCCTAAGGGTCAGGGTGGAGAGAGCCTTAGGGAGACATCTGGCCCTCTGAGGGGACTCCCCTCTGCTCCCTGAGGCCTGGGCCCCATGCCCCATATGCCTGAAGCCAGGGGACCTTGGGGGTGCGACCTGAGTTGCACAACGGGCCCCGTGCCCCACCCCCATCAGGCTGGGCCCCCAGTGCTGCACTGAGAGATAAGCGCCTGTCCTGGGTAACTCGGACATGAACTTGTGCCACGCCCCCCCACCTCCTCCACTCCTGGGCCAAAGGGAGAAAGGAAACATGGCACAAAGGGCTAAGCAGGCAGTTAGTGGCGGGGGCAGTGGGAGGAGCCCCCTGCGCCCCCAGCACTGCCTCAGCACCTTGAGGCTGGTGGGTGGGGGGTGTACCTGGGGCTGGCCTCACCCGGCTGTGTCTGGACACAGTGGAGGAGAGACTGAAGGGTGGGCATTGGAGGCAGAGACAGGCCTGGGAATTTTGGAACAGCTCCAAGGGTGGATGAGGGCCTGGGTTAGGGCCAGGGTAGGAAGGGCAGCCATAAACATGAGCCACGACCAAGGCCATGCAGCTGGTTCAGAGCCCAAGTCACTAGACTCTCAGTCCAGCGCTCCGGGTGAGGCGGTGGTGAGGTTTACACACACAGCCCTTCCTTCCACATGGTGTAGAGCTGGGATGGTTAACTTGCTGCTGCTTGGCAGCCTTGCGGCTACTGTCCTGAACCCAAGTCTGGCTCCCCAGAGCAGGTTTTCTCCAGGAGCTTCCTGCCCTGGCCTCCCCGATGGTGGCGTCTGCCGCCACAGCCACGTTTCCCTCCCGGCAGAAGCACCCTGGCTTCCAGAAGCCACCAGACTTCACCCTGCAGGCTCCACTCGTGGCAGCCTGCTCGACACCGCCGGCCAGAGCCTTTGTGGGGCCGTTGCTGCCCTGGAGAGGCTGTGCTCTGCCTGGCATGGGACAGTCGCAGGCTCGGTGCTGCCTGGCTGGAGGGACACAGCCCAGTGCCCAGCCTCTAGGCCTCCAGAGCCCCTTCCCACCAGTCAGTGCCACGCCCTTCCTTGGCCTCCTTGGCAGAGCCCAGCAGTCCCTCTCCTGGCCCCCATACTAGTCCCACCCCCGCCCCGCCTCCGTGCTCAGAGCAGCAGCTTGCACCCTGCCCAGTGTGCCCCAATTCTCTAGGTTCCTAGGTCTGGCACAATTACTAAGGCGTGTCTGTGTGTTCCGCATTTTTAAGAATGTGCTGTGGTCACAGCTGGTGTCATGAAGGGGGCTTCTGTCATGGGTCATTTACAGAATCTCCCACTTAATCCCAGTGGGTCATTTTACATGGCTTCGAGGTGGGTCTCAGTTTCTTTTCAGGTGGAGGAGTCCGGGGAGGCCCTGCTGGGCATCCTTTCCAGAGGAGGCTCTGTGTACCCAGTGAGGTCCTTCCCTCCACTCACCCCAGGCTCCCTCCTGGCCAAGAGCATGACGTCTCACCTGGGACAGGGGTGGGGGGATTCCCGGCGCACCGCCTGGCTGAGCCAGCACTGTTGTCCACAGGAGGAGCAGCCGCCCTACCACCGCTCCAGGAAGGGGGGCTCCGTGGGCGGCGTGTGCTACCTGTCCGTGGGCATGGTCGTGCTGCTCATGTGCCTTGTGTTCGCCTCTGTCTACATCTACAGATACTTCTTCCTTGCCCAGGTGAAGACCAGAATCTCAGATACCCCAGACCCTGTGCCCACGTGTCCTGCTTTAAGGACTCACATTCGGTGCCTGGGGACATTAGGATTGCAAAACAAAGGTGGAGGGTGGGTTTAAGGACAGATGGCACCTCTAGCTCCTGTAAGGTGGCCTCCGCTGACAGTCACACCCCCCAGTTATCTGCTTGCACAGGCAGTCCGGGCAGCGAGCTGGGCTGAGAGAACTGATCACGGTCACAGTGACCTTGTGCTCAACCCAGATCCTGGGGAGGGAGGCGGTACCACCAAATTCTTAGAACTGAAGGCAGTTGAATTAAAGGTAGCTCGAAAGAATAGCCTAAGTGCAGTGAACGGGGAGTCTCTGGAGTGGCAGAAGGCTAGGAATTGCCAGTCATTTATGCCCCGAGTGACCTCCTGCCCTGAAACACTGGGCTTTAGCCTTGTCACCCGGTTTCCCATGATGGAAATTGCTGAAGAGTTTGTATTCCCCATGTCCTGGAGTCCTCAGCTCCCACGTGCCTGCTGACGTACCCCTTTGTTCGACTTCTCCTACTTCCCCTTTTGTGTGGCTTCCCCTTTCCTCCCCCACCGAGGCCGGCTCCCCGCGGCCTTCCCATCTCACTTTCCTGTGTGGGAGCCTGTCCTCGGCCCTCCCTGGGACTTGCTCAGGCTCCTTGTCCCCTCTGTTCCAAGCCCCCGGGCACCCCTTCCTGGGGTGCCCCGCCTCACCCCAATTCCCAGGGAGTGGAGCAGCCTCTGGCTCTGTGCCTGGGAAAGTGTGATTCACACGTGATGATTCCCCCCCCCCAGAGCTCACAACAGAAGGGGGAACCCTGCCCCCCACCACAGGCCAGCAGCCCAGGCCCAGAGCTGTTCAGCTTGCCGGTCAGAGGCCTCAGGTCACACTGCCTCCCTTCCCTGATTGATGGGAGTGATTAGGCCAGCTGCTCGGGGACGGAACACAATGCTTGTCAAGGTTTCCAGTGAGGTGCCAGGTCCAGGGAAGGTGGTGAGACTCGTGAGGTGACAGAGAAGCGAGCCATGGCAGTACCTCCAGAAGCTAATGGGGCTACCTCCTGTGTCCCCAAGATCTGCAGGGCCCCACAGCGAGGGACCACATGGATGGACGAGCATTGCCTGGAGGCAGGGAGGGTGGCACCCACAGCTCCCCCCAGTCCGGTGCAGAGCCCTATGCCCGAGAGCCCTCCTGTCCACCCAAGCCTCTTACTCAGGTGTCCCTGGAGCTCTCCCTCTGTGGGGCCATCCCATTTCAGTCACTATTCATGGACTCTGAGGCCAGAAGAAACCTGAGGGTTCACCTCATCTTGCAGAAGGGGAAACTGAGGCTCAAGGAGAGTGGCCACCTAGGAACTGGCAGGCCTGGCTCACCCTCCCTGACTCCCTACGTTTCTCAGTTTCTCCCTCTATGAAATGGGTCTCACAGTCCCGCCCTTCTGCTCCCCTGGGCCTTCAGGGCATGAAGTGGTTGAATGGGTGGCGGTGGCTTTGCCCGCGTGACCGTGACGGTCTGTCTCTCTCCCACCCCCCCCTCAGCTGGCCCGAGACAACTTCTTCCACTGCGGCGTGCTCTACGAGGACTCCCTGTCCTCCCAGGTCCACACGCGGATGGAACTGGAGGAGGACGTGAAGATCTACCTCAGCGAGAACTACGAGCGCATCAATGTGCCCGTGCCGCGATTTGGCGGGGGCGACCCTGCAGACATCATCCACGACTTCCAGCGGGTGAGGCCAGCCAGGAACTGGAGTGTGGTGCAGGCTGTCCTGGGGACCCAGAGCCCCCTCCACTAAGAGCCATGAGAAAGGAGAAGAGGAGCGAAAGACAGGGTCCCTTCACATAGTCTCTGACTATATACTGTGTAGTAGTCTCCCACAGTTTGGGCTTACCAGGGTTTTGAAGACATTGCTTTTATTATATAGGTAATGTGGTCATCACTGAATACAAACACTTCATGGCTGGTTTTCTCCTCCGCCAGCTGACAGCTGCAGACACTGGCTGTTGTGGGCGAGGCCAATGTTCCTTTCATTGAGGTATTTCCACGCTGACATGTTATTGAGGCGCAGCATGCCTACCACCACGTGTGCAGCTTAGTGGAGTTTTGCAGAGGCACACATATAAGCCGACACCATCCAGGCGAAGATCTGGAGCACTGCCAGCACTCCAGACAGTTCCCTTGTGCCCCTTCCCAGTCATACCCCACCCAGAGGTAACCGTCCTCCCCACTTCTGTTGCCAGCAAGAGTTTTGAAGCCAGTGAAACACAGGCCCCCGGACTCGTTCCTCATACTTGCTTCCCACAACTTCACAGGGCTTCGTTAGCACGAACCCTTCTCTCCATATCCTGGACATTGTTGCAGCTGAAAAACACAGAGGGCCAGGGATGGAGCCTCTCCCACTGAGAATCCAGGCCGTCCACAGGTGGAGGGGCCTCGAAGGTCTGATGAAAATGTACTGTGGGGACACTGCTGTGTTCCCCAAACCTCAACTCTAACCCCAAGAGAAAAACCCTTGTGACAACTGAGACATTTAGCAGTTGGTGTTTTCATCTAGTAATGGAGCCTCTGACAAGCCTAGGCTGGGCAGGGAGCAGGAAAGGGCAGCCCGGAACCAGGGTGCCTCACACTGGCACTTAGAGTTGGTGCCTCTGCTGCCAAGGGCCTCTCCCAGCTCTGCCCTGGCCAGGCCCTCACCTGCAGAGACTGACATGGCCCCTCCTCCTGTGCAGGGTCTCACAGCCTACCATGACATCTCCCTGGACAAGTGCTATGTCATTGAGCTCAACACCACCATCGTGCTGCCCCCTCGCAACTTCTGGGAGCTTCTCATGAATGTGAAGGTGAGCAGGACACCCTAGCGACCTAATGTCCCTCCTTGCCCACCCCCCACCCCGCAGTGGAGGCCAGGCCTGGGGCAAGGGAGGTCCCTGTAGTGGGGGTTTGGGGGGCCAGGGACCCCAGATGGCCCCTCCCATGTCCCTCTCCCACATCCGGGTCAACATCTCCCCTTCTCCAACCCCCAGACCAGCTTCCTTAGCATGCATGGTGGCCATGCAGGAGCAGATGGGGCCCTGCCCCCAAGGAGCGCCCACCCTGGGTGGGAGAGCAGACTTGCATACACGCATGATTCATGTGGCACAAACAGGAAGTGCCTAGGGCCGATCTTCTGGATGAGGGAGATGGGCGTGTGTGCCTGGGGGCTTCAGGCACTGGGGGACTTGGCTCAAATGAGCAGGGTGGCAGTGAAGAGCACGGGCAGTGGGCAAGCAGACACCAGGGGCAGAGAGCCCTGGGGACTGATCCAGCCCTGTGGCCCCTCCCCTGGCAGAGGGGGACCTACCTCCCACAGACGTACATCATCCAGGAGGAGATGGTGGTCACGGAGCACATCAGTGACAAGGAGGCCCTGGGCTCCTTCATCCACCACCTGTGCAGTGGGAAGGACACCTACCGGCTGCGGCGCCGGGCGACCCGGAGACGTGAGTGGTCGGCTGCACCCCCCTGGGCCCCTGCCCTGAGGTGCAAACCTCAGCCATCCTCTGGCAGCTCCTGGCCCCGTAGCTGGAGATGAGCTATCAGAGAGCTAGACAGGAGCAGCAATAAGAGCTCATGCTCATTGATCACGCGTGCCAGGCCATTTTATGCTCTTTATGGCCTAAAAGAGTGTAAGTTGTCATCGTCATCATCATGATCACTGCCCCTTTGAGAGAGGAAACAGGCACAGAGAAGTTGAGTGACACCCCCGAGGTCAGCAGGAGGCGGCCTGGCTCCGGCTCCTGAGCTCTCCTCTGCCACGCCGGCCCTGGGGAAGGATCTGGGTGCCATCTCTGGGGCCCGAGGTCTTGAGTCAGGCCCCAAGTCTGGTGGCCTCTGTGGCCCAGCCAGTTCTGGACCAGGACACAGGCCTCACTGGGGTTTCTCTGTTGCCCCCTAGGGATTAACAAGCGAGGGGCCAAAAACTGCAACGCCATCCGCCACTTCGAGAACACATTTGTGGTGGAGACGCTTATCTGCGGGGCCGTGTGAGGCCTTCTAGACTCCTGGCCCCACCCCTGCCCTCTTTCTTTTCTGTCCACTCCCTCACCCTCCTCCTTCCCCTGCTCAGCTTGTACTTTGGACACCTTTCCATAGATGTGACGTGTCTCCCAGTTCCTTCCCAGCCCTGCCCGCCTCCCTGTACCAGAGCTGTGACCTCTCGAGGCCTGGGGGTGGGGGGAGCGCCCCAGGACGGGTCCTGTGATCACCATCTTGAAGTTGCAGTGGCAGCCCAGGGGAAGGATACATGGAGGGGCCGGGCGTGTGGGGGTCCAGGGCAAGGTGGGGGCGGGGGATAGGGTGTGGAATGGGGTTCAGAAAGGTCTGCACAGTTGGGAAAATCCCAAAAGGCTTTTTCCTTGGACAGCACGCTTCCTCCTGTGTCCTGATTCCCAGGTCTGGGCTGAGGAGGAGGGAATGTGCCAGAGTTGCACCCACCCAGAGCACAAGGAAAGGTGACTGTCCTGGGAGATCCCAGGACCCCTGTCAGTGCCTTTAGCCCACCAGCGGGAGCCTGGAGTTTGGGGGTGGGTCTGAGTCTGTCAAGCACAATCAGTTGTCCAAGTGGAACCACGGAAGGGAGGACCAGGGCCCCACCGCGGCCCCCAAAGGGCATCGCCTCCCAGCCTGTCCTCAGGCCAGGACACAGGCCTGTTGAGTGGGTGGGCTGGTTGCCTTCTCCAAGCTCGGAGCTGTTCTAGAAGATAGCAGGGCGGGAGGGAGAGCCGCCTGGTACTTGTACGCTCTGCCGCCTCCTCGTTCTGAAATTCTCTTCTCCCTGCTTTGGGGGAATGCAGTGTTTTTTCCTTTTCCTTCTCACTTTTGCATGTTTTTACGATCATTCGATATGCTAACCGATCTCAGCCTTGAAGAGGAGGGCTTCGACGCCTCCAGTCAGACTTGGAGATGAAACTCTTAAAATGCTTTGTATATTTTCTCAATTAGATCTCTTTTCAGAAGTGTCTGTAGAACAATAAAAATCTTTTTGACTTCTGGCTTTGACTTGGGTGTGGCATGTGGAGGTGGGTACAGGGAGTGGGTGCCGGCAGGCTGGCCACGTGTATCAGGGGCTCCAGGCAGGGGGAGGCCGGCAGGCTTGGCGTGAACCAAGGACCATAGATGGACCCTTCAATATTGCTATCGACCTCACACCACTGAGAGCAGCCAGGTAGATGCACATTTTACAGGAGAGGGAGGAGGAAAGGGTTTGGGAGCTTATGCAACTTGCCCAAGGTCGTGCTGCATTCAAGTGCCTATAAACCACCCATTCAGTTGTACACAGAGGATGACATCGTTATTGCGTGTTCTTAAGCACAAGAATGAAGTGTTCACACTTTCTGGGCCATGAGGAAACATCTCAGTGGATCTGAGCTTAGGTTGGCCTGGGGTCACATCCTGCAGAGAAGGAAGCAGGGGAGAGCTGCCCGGAGGTGGGACCTGGGTGACCATAGGTGCTACGCCCTTGGTGCCATTCACCAGCTGTGTAACCCTGTGAGGGGCGTACAAGATTCAAGTGAGTGCAGAACACCTTGTTCTCTGATCCAAGGCTCTCGCAAAGATGCCAATCATTTAAATGCAGTGTAATCACAATTAAAAGGAGTAGCACCTTCCAGATAGGAAACGTAGACTCCCATCATAAAAGTGTTCTGTGTAGCAAAAGAAAAGGTCAAAGGAGGGCCTGAAAGTTGACAAACAAGGAATTTGGTGAACATGAGTTCATTTTAATGAAACTGGGTAGCCATTTGGACAAAATAAACCTGGATCCTATTACCCTGTAACAAAAATAGGGCTGGATCAAAGGTTTTAAGTATGAAATGGAGCAATAGAAGTACTTAAAGATGATTTAAAAGAGTCTTGGAGAACGGAAGACTTTTCTAAGCATGACACCCACCAATAATAACTTGACTGAAAAACTGGCACACACACAAAGTTTCATAAGCAGCAAATGGGAGAGATTTTTCAAGCAGGGCATACAAAGTGGTATTTTTTTTAATATGCAAAGTTCACGTAAGTCTCAAAAAATGAACAACCCAATAGATAAATAGGCAAAGAATATGGACAGGCAGTTCACAGAAATACAAATGGATTATTGTTTATGCATGAGATTTAATCATAGTTACATAGAAAAGACAAATCAAAACTAGGGAGATTTTTGCATGTCCAGTTAGGGGTTTTGTTTTGTTTTTACTACACATTTTATATTGTGAAGCTTTACTAAATACAAATACTGTATGTAAATCACTGGTATGAAAGTTGTGAAGCGTAATGACCATATGATTCTGGACACCCGCTAGCCAACTTTTAAAACAAGACTGCCAATACCTCTGAATTCCTTGCGCGTGTCTCCCTTTGGTGCCGCATAACAAACCACCCCGGAGATAAAGGCCAAACACAGCAGTTGAGTATTTTTCCTGGTTTTGCAAGGTGACTGAGTTCGGCTCTCCAGGGCTAGCTGCTCACTCCCGCTTTGCATTCAGCTAGGAGCTGGGCTGTGCGAGCACACCCAAGACGGCCCCTCCCCTGCAAGGCCTTGCTCCACATGGCCTCCATTCAATAGCCAGCTTCCTTAGGGTTTGGAAACCAGACTCCAAGAGGGGAAGCTGAAGCTGCCGGTCCCTTGAAGACCTGGAATGCAAAGTTCCAGAACGTTACTTCGTTGCATTGTTGGTCAAAGAAAGTCACGAAATCATCCCAGATTTAAGTAGAGAGGAAGTAGACCGCCTCTAAACCAGGGGAGGAACATGCTCAGGGAAGAGGGGAATGTTGGCTCCGTATATGGAGACCCCCCACCTCATCCCAGTCCCTATCCTCCACCCACCCCACCTCTATATTCTGTGAGGGACAGTAAAGGTACATCTATTCTTAGGTCCAAAGACAATCATGAAAATGTCAGTTTTCCATATATCAGCCTATCTCTGTATATTAATTAGCCAATCCAGGCTAATTAATGATTCCTAAGTTTCTTGACTTTGCATATGTATGAACCCCTAATGCAGTTTAGCTTGGGTTTGACTATTTTAAAAGTAGTAAGAAAACATGTATTTGCTATGACTTGATTTTCCCCCCTCTCTCTTATAGTTCTAAGATTCAGCCATGTTGATTCCTAAAATATTAATTAATTTTTACTTCTGTATGCCAGTCCAGTATGTGAATGTGCAATGCAACTAACTACTTACTGTAACAGTGAATATTTGGGCTCTGCCCAATTTTTTACTATCACAACAGTGCCTGAATGAACATTTCTTTTATGAGGCTTCTGGTGCCCCCGGGTAAAGGTTTCTGTATGACCTACACCTAGAAGTGGAAGCACTGGGTCACAAGCATGCACATGCTCACCTCACAAAATCCTGCCAGATTGTTTTCGATAAGGCGTTGAACCAGTTGACATCCCCACCTGCGCGACTGGTGTGCTCCTGGTCCACATCCTTGCCAACGCTTACGAAACAACGCTTGGGATGTTTTTGGCCAAAGGATTGAGAGTAAAATGGCATCCTGTTATGATTTTCATTTTCACTTCCAGGATTACTAGGAAAGTGGGACAAGGTTCATATGTTTATTGGACCCTCAAGCTTTCTTTGCTATAAAATGTGTATTTGTATTCTTTGGCCTATTCTTTGTTAGTTCTTACTATAATAAACTATACTTCATTTTGTTCTTATTGACTTGTAGTTCTTTATATATTTTATATAATCTTTATGTATCGTGTCATTGCTGTGTGGCAAATAGCTTACCCAGGTTTGTAATTTGTTTTCTCACTTTCTTTATTGTTTCTTTGGTGAGCAGAAATTATTGGTTTTGAGGTAGTCAAATTTATCCATCTTTTTCTTTGTGATTAGGTTTTTTTTGTATCTTGTTTCAGAAATCCTTCCTATCCTTAGATTGAAGAGGTATTATCCTATACTTCTAATTTTATTAAAATTTTGTATACTATATTTTGGAATCCCCTGGAATTTATTCCCTGGTGTGGTGTGAGGTAAGGATAACCATTTGTTCTATATTTGGATTTTTTCCCCCTTCCTCACTGAGTTGCAGTGATCAAGTCTCCATATGTGTAGGATCTAGTTTTGGACTCCCTGTTCTACCCTTTGGGCCTATCCTTTGGGCCATAACCACACTTACTGTAAGTCTGGGTATCTGATAGTGCAGATCTCCTACCTTAATTTTCTCCAGAGGTGCTGTGTCTATTGGCCCTTTGTTTTCATATGTATTAGATACAATTTATTGGCCTTGTATTAAATCTATAGATCTACTTGGGGAGAATTGAAATTGTTATGCTACTGAGTGTCCTGATCCATTAACATGGTATTTAAAATTTTTTTTTGGATCTTAACTATCTTCCAATACAATTTTGTACTTTTCTCAGAGGCCTTGAAAATCTTTCATTAGATTGATATTCCTAAGTCTCTTATATCTGTTGTTATTATAATTCTTTGTTACTACTGTATAGAAATGTAATTCATGTTTGGGTATTGATCCAACAGGTTTGCCCAGCTGTCTTTCGTGTTCTAAGAGGTCATCTAAGAATTCTTTTGTGTTTTCTATATAAGTATTTGTATTGATTATGAATAGACTTTTTTCTGTTCAAATAATTATAACTTTTATTTCTTTTTCTTGTCCTACCTCACTGACTAGGAGCTCTGGTACCATGGTGATGAGCACAAATCTTGTTTTATTCTTGAGATTAAAAGGAATTCACTTTTGAGTATAGTTTTAGCTCTAGATATTGAGAGAATCTTCTTTTTAAGGTTAATTGAAGAAGTTGTCTGCAACTCCTAGCTTTTCTTTTTAATCAAGGACGCATGTTGAATTCTTTCACCAAATGTTTTTTCTGCATCTCTTGATATGATCACAGTATGATTCTCCTTTAATTTGGTAATGTGCCGCAGAACATGATGACTAATTTGGTCATGATGTATAATTTTGTTTCTACACTATTGGATTCTGTTTGCTAATATTTCTTTCAGGAGTTTCAGATGTATGTTTATTATAGTAAGACTGCCCTGTAATTTTCCTTTTTCACTTTCTCCTTGTCGGGATGTCTATTAAAGTTTTACTGGTCTCATATGAGTTGAAGAGATTCGTTTTGTGGTTATGTTTTAAATTTAATAATACCCAGTTTCCTCAAAAGTGTACAAGTCCTCTTATGTTAATAATGGCAGCATTTTAGTTTGACAAGAATTAAATTTTAAAATTTCAAAGTTTAAAATGTAACGTATTTGACCCAGCAGTTTCACTGCTAGGAATTCATCCTATGATATACTCAAACAAGTCTATAAAAATATTTATTATTATAATAGCAAGAAACTAAAAACTAAAGTCCCTCCACTGGGGACTCAGTTTTTAAAAAGTTCAGTATTTTGTTACCATTACAAAGAATGAGGTGGATCTACTTATGCTGGTGCATAAAGTTCTCCACGACCTATAATTAAGATAAAGCAGGTGGCAGAACAAGAATATGTATCCCATTAGTGAATTTTTAAAAGATAGCTCTGCAGATGTGCATATAGTGTTTCTGGAAGGCCACTCAAAGCCATGCCCCACCAGTTACCACTGGGGAGCAGCGGTGAGATGGGGGGGTAAGACCTTGTATCCTTCCATGTTGTGAAGATGTATTTTCCTTATAATTTAAGTGTATGTATGTCACACTCGTGGGATGGAGGAGGGCCTGCTGGCTGAGGAGATACCCTCACTGTCAGATAACTGCATACTGTTTTACCCATTTTTCTCCCTGTCCCTTGAAGTCTGTCACCATCCTAGTAAGGAAGCTCTGTATTAGGCCCAGGTTTGGACTGAAGACTAGAGCAGTTGGAAATGTTAAGTTGACATAAATAGGAAGCTCTGTAACCTCATGCAAGTGTTGCTATGGAAACCAGAGCCTGGGCGGTCTCCATGGAAACTGTTCTCAGCCTGCCTGAAGGAGTTACCACCCACTGGTATTGGCGTCTTACTTATCAGGGCCTCAGAGCTTCAGTAAATGCCCAGAGAGGGAATGATGGACTGGCCTGCCCCCCAGGGAGGCCTGGGGCTTCTGAGCTCCACCAGCCACCTGCTGGAGAGGGATAATGAGCCTGTCCCCATGGGAAGCGTCCTTGTGGGGAGGCATAGCACATATGAAGCAGTGTATTCAGTGTATGTATGCCCTGTACCCTGTGAAAAGTGGGGACCCATGTCAGGAGGTCCAGGGGTCTGGACTCTGCACAGACCACTGGTGGGGCTGTATGGCTGTGGAGGGCTAACTTTGCCTCTGGATTCCAACCTGCCCCTCTACAAAACACAGAGTTTGGACACTCAATAATTCATTGATTTATTTTTTTCATTTCTTGCATTATCTCTGGGTTGAGTATGAATTTCATAGCTAAAAACTGAGACATGAAAAACATAACTTTATTTTTTACAATAATTTATTTTGCATAGTAATCTAGTTTTCAAATACCCATTTGGTCTGGTGACAGCAAGTGTGATCTTTTGGGGTGGTCATTTGGGGGTAAACTCAGCCATTACTTCAGTTTCAAGCTCCATCAATTAAGGGCTCACCCTTCTGGGAGATGGTCGTTTTTGCACCACCTGCACCCAGGCCCAGCATCTGAATGCTGGGCGACAGTAGCTGCTTCCTTTTATAATTGCTAGAAACAGTGGGATGCAGGACAGCGAACCACTCCCCAGGGTGCCATGGGCAGAGGGAGGCGGCAGCATCCCCTCTGTGGTTCCATAGCCTACTTTTCTCTTCGACACTTCACAGTTGCTGAAGCTGTTTCTCCAGCCGACCAGTGATTCTCTGAGCCACCCCGTGTCTTGTCAAAAAATCCTTTTCTGGGCCAAATTAGCCATATTCTTCCTGTTGCTTGCGTACCAGTTTTACTGAGCCAGAGAGCCTTGTGGGACACAATCAAAGCACAGCTTCATTCTTTCTTCCCCACTTCCTTTTCAAACCTGCCTGGTGAGTTTGTTTCTCCCCACAGCTTGGGTGAACAAAGTAGGGGAATCTAAGTTCCTTCCCTTTTGAGGTCAATCCAAGACAATAAAAATTCACTGGGTCACTTTAGCTACAAAAATCTGATTTCAGTAATTAGAATGTCTACTCATGAAAAATAGCAGAGGTTCCAAAGGTCATTTGCAGCTGAACTGCTCCCCTGCACCCTGAGCCTGCACCACAGCAGGCAGAGGAGAGCTTGGCCAGACTCTTCTCCACACCCTATCTGGTGCCTCCGCCCCCTTCCCCTCACCAGGCTTCTCCGTGATTGGGTGAGGGTTGGTACCAGACAGGAGGGGCAGGAAAGGTTACCTGGCACCTGCCAGGAGTGACCTGGCACCACTAGCTGTTATACCCCCTCCCCCATCCCACGGCATGGCTAGCAGGTGAACGCCCCACCAGCTTGGCTTCGTGGGCTGGATCTACCAGCTCCAGAAGCATGGGCCCTTCCTGGCACAGCCATCTCCTCGCTCTGTGTGCCAAGCTCCAGCCACACCCTGTCACCACTAGCTTCCTCCAGGGTTTGTCATGAACCGGGTCCTCAGGGTCCCCTCCCCAACATCAGGGGCACCTATCAAGCCCTCCAGCAGTCTCATGGAGGCCGCTCATAGCAGGCAAAAGTCAGAGGCATGGTTCGGGGGGCCTCTCTGTTCTCTCCTTAGAAACGTTCTGCCCACTTAGCGAGCCAGAGCTGAGGGTGGGCAGGAGTTGCAGGACTGGTTTGGGGCCATCTCCTTTGCAAGTCCTTTATTCTGGAATGTGTGACTAGGGGGGCGGTCCCTCTCTTTTCTCGGATCCCCAGGGGGTGCTAACAGATCGCCTCCTTGGAGCTCTCGTGACGGGGGAAGGAGGACCCAGGCCGTCCTCTGCGACCTTATCTCTCCACTATGACTTCTTTTTTTTCTCAGCTTGTGGGATCTTTATCTACACTTGGAGGGGAAATGTGGGGAAAGCAGATGGGTGAAAAGCCTCATTAGGTCTCCCTAAGCTTGGGCCTCAAGGCTCCCCCAGGAGCACAGCAGGCAGCTGAGGACGTGCTGGAGCAGCCCTTCGGAGCCTCCGGTGGGTGGGAAGCTCAAGGAGGTGTGAGGAGGAGCGTTCTGACCCTCCAGGGCTCCCGGAAACTGAGAACACCCAACCTGCATTCTGGACACGGCAGGAAGTTTGCCCAGCCTCATCTCGGGGACAAGGGTCAGCACTCCGAAGGACGCCCTCCACATCCACGGTGCCAGTTCAGCCCGGGACACGGCCATAAGAGAGTGGACTCTGGATGACCAGACCTGGCTTTAACCGTTTCCGTCACTTCCCCGCTGCGTGATGCTGCGGTTATCTGTTCCGCTGAAGAAACACCGCAAAACCTTGAGACTGGAAATAGCAGGTGTTTGCTCAGTATTTTGCAGTTTGGGCAGGCTCAGTGGAGACGGCTTGTCTTCACCCTGGGCGTCATCAGCTGGGTTGTCTTTACGGGGGCAAGGAGATCTACTGCTAAGAGAGCCTCACATCAGAGCGTGGCTGGGCCTCAGTTTTCTTCCAAACAGGCCTCTCCACCTGCCTCACTGGGCTTGCCCACACCGCTGGGGCTGGGTTCCAAAAGGGCAGAGGCAGAAGCTGCCGAGCCTTTTTAATGCCTGAGCTTGGAGGCCCCAGCACATAATTTCCTCCACATCCTGTTGGTCAAAGCAGTTCTGGACCCAACTCAGACTCAAAAAGAGGGACATAAACTCTACCTCTTGAGTGGTGAAGTGGCACATATGTGCAGGGAGGGACAGAAGAGTCTGGAGCCACCTTTGGAGGCTAGCTAGCACCGTGAACTTGAGCAAGCTCTTTAATTCCTCCAAGTCTCAGTTTCCCCTTCTATAAACTGGGGATAACAATATCTGTCTCACTTGGTTGATGATAGGATTGAATAAGCTCTCAGTTGACCTCACAACAGTTGGAAAAATATATAAGTATCACCCATGGCTCAGAGGAATCCAATATTAGTATTAGAAGATCCTGAACCCACCCAGTGTCCAGAAGATTAGGAAACTTTTCCCACTGTTAGACCTTTCGGCATCTGCCTCTGACATCTCCTCACTGGCCCCTCACCCTGTGTCCAGTGTCCTCACGTGAGACTCCCAGCCTTTCCTTCCTTCCTCCCTGGAGGTGCAGCAAAGCACCCAAGGGTCTGGACTTTTCTCCTACAGGGTCCTTCCCAGGCCCCACCGGAGGGGCTCTTAGGCCCTCAGTTTCCCCAGGTTGGGACACATCCCCCCAGCCTGTGGAATAATGCTGCAATGGGGAACATCCTGTGGGGGGTACAGGTGACCCATCCTGGGGGTGAGGGGCCTAGTCCTCTGGATTCAGGCAATTAGAAGCAGTTGGCAGCAATAGCTTTTTTTCTTTTCCATTTCAAAAGTGATGGAAAGACCTGAATCTCTAGATATTCAGAAATGCTCCTCGCAGAGAGGAGACATGGTGGGGTGGGCAGAGCATGCCTGGGCTCTGTGATCACAGGACCTGCAATATGGAGGTGGAGGGAGTGAGGTGCACCCTGTTTCAGGAACTCCCCCTTCTCCCAGGGTCACAGGGCATTGTAGCCCCTGAGCACCCCAGACTCACCCACCTCGCAGGCCTGCAACATGGATGCAGCCCCAGCACTACCCAAGTCATTTCTGCTCCAGGTGAACCCCTCAGCAGAGCTGTCCACAGGGCCTGCCCAGCTGGCTCCAGAGACCCCCCAGCGGGGCCTCAGCTCCCCGTCTGGCCCACGGTTACCCAGGAGACTGCTGTCACCAAGGCTCCTGGCCAGGCTTTGCTGAGCAGAGACTGTGCCACCAAGACCAAGAAAGATTCCCATTGGATCTTCTCCCACTCTGCCTTTGTGCTGCTGCCTGTAGTTGCTGATAATAGAACTTGCATTTACCAGAAGTGGGCCAAACTCTGGGTGCAATGCCCAGTAGTTCGGTGACTTGCACCAAGTCCCAGGGTGTCAGTGGCCTGCCTCAGGTGGTGCAGAGCCCAGGGAATTAGATTCCCTGGCTCAGGAGTGCTGTCTCTGACTAGTTCAGTAGGGCAGCCGCACTACCAGCCCTAGCCAGGGCAGGCGGGAGCCAGCAAGTGAAAACACAGCACACCTGGTGTCCTCGGGAGGCCGGGAGCCCCGGAGCCCTGAGGAAACCCCGTCACCACCTCCACCCCCGCCTCTGCACAGAGGGTGTCATCACAGCCTTCCTCGCCGTGAGAAGCTCTGTGCACGTCATTCCGCTCACTCCGGCCACACACTGGGGTGGAACCAAACAGGTAATGAGTGAGGAAGTGAAGCCAGTCAGTCATTCAGCAAATGGTTTTGAGCCCTACTGTGTGCTAGGCTCTGTCCAGGGAATGGGGACAGAGATGAGCAAGACGTAAGTCCTGCCTTCTAGGAGCTCAGAGACGCGAGAGCCAGCCTCCCAGCCTGAGTAGACCTGATAGCTAGGTCAGACGAGACACAGGCCCTGCCCTCCCAGAGCTCACTGTCTAGTGGGGGAGAACAAACCAGAAGTTATCGGACAGTATGCTAAGTGCTGTGTTGGGGGGGGGTCCAAGGCACCATGGGGGAGCAGGTGTCCAGGGAGCTATGTGTTGGGTTCACATTAAATGTCATCTTGTATCATCAAGGCCAAGTGTTTCATAGTTTTGTGATGTCCCATGTCATTCTTTTAATTTTCCTTTTTGACCTTGGCCAAGTTCCCATCAGACTACGGAAGCCTCGATCATTCTTGGGCAGGTAGACGGTGACTAAGCCCCACAAACAGCCACCAAGGCCCATCATCTCCCTCATCTGGTCTCAAGGCCAAGAGACGGAACCCAGTGTACTGGGTTCCATTAATCACTTTCTGGCTTCTGCAGAGAGGAGGGCTGGGGTTCAGGACATGGCAAGATGAGCAGACTCCTGCACCATGGACACTTGAGACCAAATCCATCCTCCCCCCTTCAGCTATGGGCTGGGGCAGGGTGGACCCTGGTTCTTTTGGGATGTTCTGCCACCCATCTGCTTGCCACCCTTCCAGGTCCTCTGGCAAAATTTCCAACCTAACTGTTTAACTTTGGCCCCCCAGCTGCCATACCCATGTGCTCTGCTCTCTACTACACACACAAAGACAAAGGTCTAGAGTTTGTCTTCTTTCAGCTAAATTAATATTTGCTGAGCAACCTTTTAAGACCTCTCTGGATTCCACAGAGAGGAGCTTATTCTGCCTTTTCTTTTATTTGGAGGCAAGGACTGTCCCCTGGTTCTCACTACCCTCTGCTGACCTACCCTCAACCTAGAGACTGCTCCAGCCTGGTCATCTCTTTGGGAAAACACTGGGCAGCTCTGGCCTCAGCTTCAGAAGACCAGATGGCCTGGAGGAGGGCAGTGGTCACTCTGATTTCATCTCACTCCACACTGTGCCACTTTGAACCATCTCACTCATCTTTGGGCCATTGGCCACCAGCCCCAGGCGCTGCTGAAACCACCACCTCTGTGTGGACTTGGACCAGCTTCGCCCACGCACAGCCCAGCAGCCTCTGGTCTCGGGTCCAGGCTGTGCACTCCTGCTTTTGGGGTTTCCCTGGACTTCAGGGAGTGAGAACCTGCAGCCCCCATGCACAACCAGCAAGTCTGGGCAATTAACACCCTACAGGCGAGCCAACGTGGGATGAGAGCCTGTGGACAAATTCTTCTCACCTTCTCCTTTGAAGGACTGTGCGGAGGAACAGGTAGTTACACAGCTTCTCGGGATGGTCCTGAGAGGCTGAGCAGCCAGTTCTGTGTGTTGCCAAGCCGTGGCCAGCTCCGGAACCACTCTGGGCCTGGCTCCGCGCCCTTACCCATTGCACGTCCCCTTCCCTCTCTCCTGCTCCCTGGGGCCATCCTCCCTAACAAAGGAGCAACCCTTGAGCCCTTACGTCCTGCTCTGCTTCTCAAGGAACCCAAACCAAGCCACCTTAATTTCCTTTCTAGGACTCCACAGGCTGCTCCTGGTGCTGCCGTGGGCACCCCCCTGGCCCCTCTGAGATGGGCACTTGACCCACTGGCTGGTCAGGATCTCATGCCCCTGACCACAGAAACTGACTCAGGACTGGCGCTATGACCCATCTGCTTCCTTGGTATTGACCTTGGATATCAGGGGCCTCAAACCCCAGTTAAGTCATTCTTTCCTTTCTCCTCTTCCAGTGACAGATTCCTCCTTGTTCAGTCCAACGCCCCTGGACTCCAGTTCCCAGGAAACCTTTCCTCATTGACTGGGCCCAGCGAGATCTCAGCTGCTTCACTTGGGAACGTCCAGAAGCCCCATCACAATCGGGCACTGCCTTGTCTCTTACCTGGTCTCTCGAATCTGTTTCTGTTACAGAGGCTCCTGTGCATGTGCCTGCTTTGCTGGGCGTTTGGTCCCACACAGCAAACCCTGGTGGGTTAATTAGCCAAAATGCAGCAGGCAGATGCTTCTACCCAGAAAGAGGCCAGGCTCTTCAACATAAGGTGGCCAGATCGTCTGGGCTTGCCCAAGACCTGCCCGGTTGTTTGCATTGATGGATCCACGTCCTGGGAAAGCCACAGTCCTGGGCAAGCTGGCACCATCCGTCACCCTGTCCAGTGGGCGGCAATGTGAGGAGGTTGCTGCGTAGGTGAAGCTTGTTCTAAAGTAAGGGGCACAGACTGCCCAGATTCAGCCCAGAAGCAGTACACTCACTCATTTAACACAATGTATTGAGCTCCCACTATGCGTCAGGCGCTCTGCTAGATTTTGGGTATCCAGGTATGAACAAGAACTCACAGCTCAGAGCAGAGGTCAAGAAACTTTTTCTGGGAAGGACCAGGTCAGAAATATTTGTGGATTTGCAGACCCTCCAGTCTCTGTCATTACCACCCAACTCTGATGCTGTAGCTTGAACACAGACACAGCCAGTATAGTCACAGCCACACAAGACGCACAGAAGGCAGCCACACAGACAGGAAGAGACTGTGTCCCATTAAGACTCTACAGGTGATGGCCGCAGCCTTAGAGGTAGAAACAGGCCCCCAAAGTCTCAGACCGCCTGTGAGGCCCCTGCTGAAGGCAGCGACGTGAGCGGCCGTGTCCTGCACTGCACGGCCCCGTAGTACACTGGACTGGCTCTGAGCATTTGATCCACCAACAGCCCACCCTTGGGCTGCCAGCAATTGATGTAGGTGGACTGGCCAGCACAGACAGTGGCCATTGGCTAGAGCCATGGAGGCAGAAGAGAGGCTTCTGAAAGCCCAGACGGGAGAGAAGAATCAGTAGACTCTCTGGGACCAAGCACGGAGCCAGGCCCCAGGCCCAGGAGGCCGCGCCCGGGAGGTGTTTCTGTGGGCCTGTCCGGGCGTCCTGGCAGAGGAGCTCAGAGTCCTGCTGTCTTTATTTCCGTGTACATCCTCACAATGAACCAGCTTTTTTCCTCTGTCTCTCCCTTCTTGCCTTCCTTCCTTGCTTAACAGTTAGCCATTTTTAGTAAATTTATGAAGTATTCTACCATCATCATCCAGTCTCTGTACTAAATGAGTTTTTCTTGAAGGGATCTCAGTGAGTTCCTTACAACTAAAAACCCTGGACACCGCAATTCTGTGGGAGAAACCAGAACGCCGTGGGGACACGCCGGAAGGGCCTAATCATGGTCTGGGGTCGGGAAGGCTTCCAGAGAGAGGCGTGTCCAGGCCAAGACCCGAGGACAGAGGCTGTCCAGGAGATGGGGGAGGGGGGGATTCCCACCACCTTTTGACCTTCAGGTGGCAGCTGCCAGGTGCCAAGCTCTGGACTAGGCGGCCCCTGCAGCAGTCCTGCTGGAGACTGGACACCCCGCCAGACACTGCTCACGAGCCCCAAGCAAACTCAGGGCACCCTCCTATGGAGACCACCCTGATCTCCAGGGACAGGGCCCGCCGAGGGGTCCCCAGCACACTGCGGGCCTCCGCCTCCTCCACCCGAGGGAGGGAAGCTCTGTCCCCACCCCCACCCCCGGGGTAATGGCACCATGCTGCCTGCACCACCTCAGAGAGCTTTCATCCAAGAGAGGATCCCAACCCAGTGTTCTCACCAAATTAGGGTGAGATTATCAAAAAGGCTTACCTCTAGTTCTGAGGCTGGTGGGAAGGGTCTGCCCATACCATACCCCTTTCCTGAGCCCCCTCAGAGAGAGAATCCCCACGTCTCTCCTGCACCCAGAGCCCCCTCTGCCCTCTCCGCACACCTGGCCTTCCACAGTCTGGAGCAGGACACCTCATCTCCCTACCAGGAGGGCTGGCTGCCTGCAGGAGAAAGCGCTGGCCAGCTGGGGCTAATCCAGGGAAAGAAGGAACGGCTCTAAGCTGCGAGTGGGTTGCTGAAGGTCCTGCCTCCAGGTGACTACAGCCACCTCGGGCCTCCTTGTGCTTCCCTGCTGGAGGGAGAGCTGATGGCAGCTCCGTGCTGAGTCCCTAGCCTTGGGCCCTCGGGTCACTCAGCTGTGGCTGGGAACCAGGGCATTAGTCCAGACACTGCCTCAGGGTGAACGCGCCCTCGGTGTGCTTCCATGAGAAGATCTGGAAGTGCTTTACCTACCCAGACCCAGGTTTCCCCAGGAACGGGGGGGCATAGGCCATTTACACCCAAGCGTAAGGCAACTCTTGAGTATGAGGCAACCTCCACCTGGCCGTTAAGAAGATACACACTTAAAAGAGATCCCTTTTCCAAATGAGATCCAACTTGAATGTACAGAACATTAGGGGTGCGCATGCCATTGTTTAAATGTCTCATGCATTCATCTGAAGGACCTATTTTAATCCCATAGAGGGTAACTAGCACACTAATGTGGAAATATTGCCCCTTTCCACGTTCACATTTCATGAAACATTTTATCTCAACTTTTCACCAGCACCTAGGGTGTCTGGGTCTTCATCATCCCTTGGGCCACAGTTTAAGTCCCCAGGGGCTACCAGAACACACGGCCTCCCCTCGAGTCCCAAGTTACTTTTTGGATGCCTGTGGGACACTAGCACTGGGAAGTTTATCCTAAGCGGGAGTCTTTTCCCATAATGTTGGGGGCTTGGAGCTGTTATTCGAACCTTAAGAGAGGTGTGGGGCATACCAGGCACCCCAGCGTTATCATCCCTCCTAGCAGGGTGGCCGAGGGATGGGGATTCGGTCAGGACCCTGGCTCTCTGTTTTCTCCAGCAGGTGCTCTGGGCCCAGCATACGGGGGCTGAGCTGCCAACTGGCCCCTGGTTTGAAGTGAGGCAGCAGCGGTGACTGCAGCCGTCAGCCACTAGGCATCCACAGGCTCTGCTGTGCGCCCAGCCTGTGCCAGGCACTGGAGGACAGAGAGGGGATGTGAGGCCTCGCTATGAGTCACAATCAAGAAGGACCGTTTCTAACAGAGCTCCACACCCGGTGTGGAGTGTGCTGGAGAGCCAGATGAAGCAGAACAGATGGGGAGAATAATCTGCTCTGGCCGGGTGCTGATCAAGCAGAGGCTGGAAGGTGGGCTCGTGCCAATCTCTGCTGGAGAATAGACAGGTCACCAGTGATGGCTCAAGGTCTCTGAAGAGCCCTGAGAGCCTCTTGGAGTGGGGAGGGAGGAAGATGTCATGGAAAGAGCACTCCCTTGGGATTCAGAAAGCTGGTACTGCACTGTTTCCAGGCAGGTTCTGTATCCCGCCCCTGTTTCTAGCCTCAGCGTTTCTTTCATCTCCAAACAAGAGGGATTGTGATTTTATCCCTGATTCACTGGGGACACTGGCATCCCTAACGACAGACCGGGAAGTCTCAGGGGAAACTGCCGAATTCTCCATCCTAGCCCTGGGTCCTGCAAGTCTTCATGTCTGACTCCACATGGAACGCCTCTCTGACTCCTTCCTTCCACAAAGGACAACAGACACCGACCGCTGAGCGTGGGAGACTCTATGGAAGTCCGGGGCTGATGGAGACGGATTATAATGCGCAGCAATCTAAAATGCACCTGAGCTCCTTTCTCGGCTGAGGGACTTCTCAGGCTCTCGTGCCGCCCCCTCCAGTCTTGCTGGTCACACGTGCTCCGCAGTCCTGGGGGTTGGCCAGCACCTCACCCGCACAGGCTGTCTGACACCGTCGGATGCACAGGAGATATTTCTAAAAGCATCTCCCCTTTGCCCTCTTGATTTCTTCTTTGAATTACAGCTTTCTTCCGGTTTCACTGTAAATATCCCAAGGCAGAAGAACCCGGAGGCCAGCAGCTCTATATACGGGGAGTTAGGCCTCCTAAGGGCAGAAGACGAAGAGGAAGGAAGCGGATGGCTCGGTGGGGTGGGTCATGGTCAGAGGGGAGGGGTACTGGAGGGAGAGGAGGCGCTGGGAAACTAAATTCACAATTGTGCCAAAGGCTGGATCTGCTGGTGTGATTGGGCCTTGGAGATGCTCTATGGGGTGACCATAGGGTGCCCCCAAGAACGTTCACGCAAGGTTAGGTGAGGTCATCCTCTGAGAATGGAACTTATTAGATCAACACATGGGAGGAACAGTTGTAAGAATAAAATATAAAACATAATAAGATGCCATAACTGGCATGACCTTCCTCACCAACTTAGGTTGCAACTATGTTCCCGTATGTTTTATTGCCCCAATTCATTGCTTTGGTCCCTGTGCATCTTTTGGGCAGAAGTGTTGCCCCAAATTATCCCAAAACTCCAGGGTCCTCCTTGGTTCAACGATGAGGTCAGCTTTGCTCCCTCGCCCCAGGAGAACCAGGGTCCCCGCAGCCCAGTGCGCCTGTTGCTCCTTGCTGCCACAAGGGGGCACTGTTGACGCTCGCTCCCTCACCGGCGAGGCCGGGGTCCCAAGGTGGGGAGCGATTTTCAGCCCACTTCCCCACACTGAGCCACCCTGTCCTGAGGCATGGCTCCTGGGGTGGGGTTGGTGGGTGGGAAGGGCCATCCAGGATATCCAGCGTCAGCCACAACGCCAGGCAGGCCTGCCTGCCCCTCTGAAATGAGAGCAGCTTGTCCCCCAAGCTTCCTCTGTGCTCAAGGTGGGTTAGTTTGAGGCCTCATGGCTCTTCCCCGCCACCGCCTCTTGAGTCACACAGCGCACCTGGACGGAAATGTCTGACTGTATCTCAGTGAGCGAGGTGGGACATGGGCGTCTGCCTCCAGAGCCTGGGGAGCCCCACCCTGCAGTGCTGCACACCAGCCCGGCAGGCCGGCCTCTGCCAGGCCTCACCGGGCGCACAGATGAGCCTTCCCTGGCGGAAGAACCTCTGCCCCCAGATGTCCTGTGTCTCTGCTTAAACGAGGGGTTCTTAACCTGGAGATGAGGAGAGGAGCTCAGGGGAGTCATGCCTGTTGGAGAAACACATTATGTACTTATACACAAACCACCAATTGAAACCAGCATTTTCTATCATTGTGTGAGTAGGCATCACGCATCCAGACAGCTCCTGGGACTCTGTCACCAACAGAAATCACAGCTTTTTCCATCACACTGTAGTTGCCACAGATATTTCAAAATATTGTTTCAGCTCAGTTCATCACTGATTCAAACTTACAATAGTTATCAACTCTGTCACAAGCCTTCTCAAAGCCTAAAGAAGCATATACATTGCTATATCACAATTTGAAAATTTTGATAACTATATCAATATATTAGGTTTCCTTTGTAATACTGTGTATGCATTTTACTTTGCCCATTTAAAACTGTTATTCTGGGGGGACGTCCACAGCCTCTCCAGACTGCAGGGGGAATCCATGGCACAAAATTGATAAAGACCTAGGACCTACACAGAAACCAACTGGCCACTCCTTTTGTTAAAAAAGAGCTCACCACAATTCTAAGAGCAAATATTTATGGAGCCCTGGCCATGTGTCAGACACTTTCTCAGAGGTAGAGCTGTCATTTCCATTTAAAGCTGAGACATGATACCCTGAATGGAGTAACTTGGCCATGAGCACACGGTGGTCTGGGCTGGAGCTGGGAGTCGCCCAGCACCCGAGCTTTCAACATCCTCAGGTGGGCAGCCTCCAAGGCCCTGGGCAGCCCCACTTGAATGTAGCTCACCTCCTGGGGCCAGCTCAGAACAGGGGAGGGAGGTAGTCTTGGGGAGCCTAGGGTTCAGCCCAGTGGGGGTGGCCACGACCTGCTGTGAACCCACACGCACCAAGCAACTTTCAGTCCCTGGTTCCCTGCCCTTTGCAGGCTTGGGTAAGCCTGACTGAGACCCTAATGTCATTGCTCGTGATTTTGGTAAATAACATTTTCTCAATCTTATTAACAACTAATTACTAAATTGGGTCCTGTCTTAGGTTGCTATAACAAACTACCATAGGTGGGGCAGCTTAAACAGCAAACATTTATTTTCCGCAGTTCCGGAGAGGACTGTGGAGGCCGGGAGTCTGAGAGAGCCGGCAGGGCTGGGTTTTGGGCGAGCCCTCTTCCTGCTCAGAGCCTGCCGAGGTCTCACTGTGCCTGCCTGTGGCCGGAGGGGCAAGGAAGCTCTGGGGTCCCTTTTATAAGGGCACTAATCCCACTCAGGAGGGCTCCACCCTCATGACCTAACCACCCCATCACACTGGGGGTTAGGATTTCAATATAGGAAGCTGAGAGTGGGACACAGTCAGTCTGCAACAGGCCCCAAGAACCCCAGCTGAAGGGGGAGGGGGCCCTGGGTAGGTGATGGGCACACCTGGCCCTTGGCCTGCACATCACTCATTCACATCGCTGGTACCGTGGCTTCCTCACCAGCTGGTTCCCTGTGCCACCCAGTTGCCAGGAGCCGTGGAGCATAGCTGGGCATTGAAAGCCCACCACCCAGTCCCACCTCCACAGGCTCCCCACTGCTGAACACACTCCAGGCCCGTGGAAAATCTCAAAGGAGCTTCAAGCAAAGGCACTGGGTCTGACTTCCCTAAGGGCCCCGCACGGGCACCAAGGGCCTCTGCTCCCGGGGACTTTCCCTCTCCAGCGGCCCGCTTTGCATTCTTCGGCAGAACAAGGAGACTCACTCTGCCCTCTGTGGCTTCACACCCTGCCTCAGCCTCAGCCACCCTACTTCCTGGGGCTGGTCACACATGTGCCCCCAACCACTCCTCTTAGGACTGAGGTGGCCCCCAGAGTAGATCCAGCAAGTGATTGAGCTGCTGACCAAGCGTCGTGCCTGCTCAGCCCTGGGTGGACCCCATGAGGCACAGCCCAGACGCCCATCCCATGAGGACCTGCTACCCAGCTGATCTCAGGCCCTCAGCACAGGGAGCCACCAATCCAAGGTCACACACTTTCCCAGGCTCACATCTGAGATTGGCCCACGAGGGGTCTACCGGCCTGGGGCCTTTCCAACCCAGGACACCTTAGAACAGCCCTTGGAGCAACAGAGGTCTCCCAGGCATTCTCTGAGGCTATTGGTGAGCCTGCGGCCCAGCTCCACCTCTCCACCTGCCGGCCCTGCATGCGTGCCTCCCTCCGCAGTGTGGCTCCGAGGGGCACTTCCAGAAGCCTCACACAGACCGAGCTCCATCTCAGTCAGCTTTGCAGGAAGCCCCACTGGCAGGGCGCTGGGTAGCTCCAGCAGGGGGTGGAAGCCGGGTCATCTCAGGAGGAGAGGTTGGGATTGGGAGGACACATGGGTGTCAACCACTGCGACCCCGCAGTCCTGGCCGCTGGTGCACCTTGGTGGGGGCTGCAGGGGCCCACCCACTGGAGTTGCTCCCCGTCTATATTTTACACATCAGGCCACCATTTAAACTGCTGTTAAGTGATTGTTTTGCTTTTTAAGTTTAGAAACTTAAGCCTGGGAGAAGGCCTAGCATGACAGCAGACACCACATGCAAGGCCGGCAGCCAGTGTGGCTTGAGGAATCGCCCTGTTCCCCACTCCCAAGTACTCACTGGGCTGTCAGAGGGGCTGTGAGCCCCCTGTTCTGTCCTTGCTGTACACAGGAGTGGGCACGCAGTGGTTGCTCGGGAAATTCAATGCCAGTTGAATTGAATTGAAGCGGAAAGTGGCCCAGCCCATGGACAGTGGGAGGTACTGCCCATCAGGACTGCAAGGCACAGAGTCCACTGGTAGGAGCGTCTTCCCTTCCTGCGGCCCGAAAAGGAAGCTCAGCTGTGTGTCCAGAGGTCAGATGGAGAAAGCCCTGCAGGATTGTTGCAGGGGCTTGAAGGAATAAGGCCAGACTCAGGAGGTCAGTGCCGGGTCCCCAAGCCAGGGAATGTGTGGGCCACTGTGGTTCCCAAGAAGAGCCGAGGCAAGACTCTGCTTTCGCACAGAGTGGCAGGATCGCTGAGGGAGCCTCAGGCCTGAAGAAGAAAGCCTGATTCACACGGAGGTCTCAGGGGCCCCAGGAATAAGCTCTGGACCCAAGTGTGACACAGCCACCTGAGTGGAGGGTCTGCTAAATGGACACCATGGCTGTGGCCAGTGTGAACGGAGACCCAGAGACCTCTGCAAATAGTGTAGCCATCCAGGGATGCCACCCCTAGGACTTGTGCAGGGTCCTGGGACAGGGTAGGAGCCTCAGATGATGAAGCCGGAATATCCTACAGAAAACCTTGATGAGCTCAGAGCAGGTTCCAATTGATTTGAAGAAACAAGAAAAGCACGTTTCTTTTATTCCAGGTCACAGAGTAAATGTATGCAAAGGGCTCAACTGTGTCGCCTAAAATTCGTATGTTGAAGCCCTGTGACTGTATTTGGAATAGGGCCTTTAGGAGACAGTTAAGGTAACATGAGGTCATAAAGGTGAGACCCTGATCTGATAGAAGTAGTGTCCTTACCAGAGGGGACACCAGAGAGCTTGCTCTCTCTCTGCCCACCACAGGAGGACAGTAAGAAGGTGCTTGTCTGCAAGCCAGAATGAGGGCTTTCCCCTGCTGGACCTTAACCTTGGTCTTCCAGCCTCCAGAACAGTTGGGAATAAATGTGTGTTGCTGAAGCCCCCAGTCTGTGGTATTCCGTTGTGCAGCCCTGTAGGCTAATACACCCCACCTGCTATATGGGGACAGCTTTTGCAGTATGAGACCCAGGGAGTCGGTATCAACAGTTTTTGGCTCTATTACCATGATTTTCATCCCTATTTTAACAATGTGACTTCATTGTCCCAGCCTCTGCAGTCAAATGTTCTTTAATACTCCAGGAATGATCAGTTTGCTTCCACCCTCCATTAGCGCAGAAGTCCATTTTTCTGCTCGGTTCCCCTCCCCAGGTATATCTTGGTCTCCTGCCCCCAGAACAGGCTGACAAGTCCCCCACATGCTTTCTATTTTTCTGTTTATGCCACGCTTTTCCCTGTGGCACTTGATTCCCATCAGTGAAAGCTGAGCCCCGGCTGTACTTTCTGTGCCCAAGACTTAGGAAAACTGGAAGAAAAGCATGGCAAGGAGGCTTGCACCTGCTGCTGGAGGGGGCCACCCCAGAGCTCGGTGCTCCCAGCACTATCTGGCACATCCTGCAGAGGGGCAGGTCTCCCCACCTTTCTGGTGCCAGTCGTCTGGATCCTACATTAACCACCCAATTGGCCGTAAGGCCTCTCCCCCTTCAGGGAAACCCCACCACCCACTCCCAGAGCTTTCGTTTGGCCTTGGACCTGACATGACAGTCATTGGGTTTTGATGGCAAGTGTTCTCCAAGTCAGGGTCATTCCACTTAAATGCACCATCCACGAGAATCAGCTACTTAGATCACCTGCACTGAGCCTGGTCAAGGCTGATCCCTGCCCGGGTGTGGCCTGCCCTGCCCAGATTTCTGCCCAGATACTGTGTGGCCTCCACTGGCAAGCTTCTTCAAGGCTCAGTTTGAATGAGAAGCACACCCACATGTCTGCGCACCGTCACCTGCATAGCTGTACGGCCCCAAGATGTCCAGAGAGAAGTCTCTCCAGGGAACACACTTCCAAGAGAGAGAAAGACAGAGAGAGAGAGAGAGAGAGAGAGAGAGAGAGAGAGAGAGAGAGGTGTTAGACAGCCACAACTGCATGCCTTTTGCATGACTGCAGGCACCCTGCTGAGCCCCAGTTGCCAACAGCTCACCCCACAGGGAGCTTCTTGGTTACACTTGCGCAAGCAGTGGCCCCAAGAACAAAGGCTGTCTGAAGCCCCAGGGTGAACCCAGGGCCACTCCACCCAGCAGAACTGATGTCAGGCTTTGAAGTGACATTGCTTCAGATCCTACCTCTTTGAGACCTCAAATCCGGAGGCTCACAGCAAGGCGCCTCGAGGCCCCTCCTGCAGCAGCTTTACTAGGAGGCCCATCTTGCAGGCTCTTGGTGGGGGATGGGATGCTCAGGCCCGAACTGAGCAGAGGGGTGTCTGCTTGGCCTTCCACTTCAGGCTCCTAGAGGCCACCTCGGCCTGATGCACACTCCCCCAAATGCCCACCTGCAGCTGTGTCCTGGGCCCCTAAAGAAGCCAGCCCTGGGCGGGAGACAGGGAGAGCAGGCTTCCTTGGTAGTTGGAGGGGTTTTGGTGAGCCTTGAGTCCCCACCCCCTCAACAGAGGGGTTCTCACAGCAGCATCGGCCACCTTTCCTTAGCCCTGGAAGGTCACTGTCCACAGCACAGGCTCTAGGCTCAGTGGAGCGGGTGAGCGTCCCCACCATCTCCCCGCGGTTCCTGCATGGGGACACCTCTGTCCCTGCTCTGTGACTGCTCTGCACAGCAGGCTCTCCTCACACCCACACAGTTGCTTGTCTCCATTTCTCTCCTCATTGATCTTTCAGCAAAATCCGTTAGTCTCTACAGTCGCCTACCGGGTCTCAGCCATTTACAGCATCCTGGCAATTACTGTTTATTTGTGGCAACTTGCTACCAAGCTGCTATCTTCCTATTCCCAATGTTACTAGTATCCCATAGCTGCTATTTAGCACTAATGTATGACTTTCAGCTTCATAGGGTCCCCAGAGAGGGACTCAAGAGGACTATGAAGCTTGTGGACTCACATCCTCCACATCAAATCCTCCCTGGGGGCTGATATCCCAAATGAGGACCCAGTCCTTAGCCCTAGAGGGACCTGGCCCAGGTGTGAAGTTGTGGGCAAAATATAAGTTCCTATGGCCAGGATCCTCACCTGACCCTAAACTACTTAATGATGGAATTGGCCTACTGCTAGGCTAATGCTTACACACCCGTAGGCAATGAGCTGTTATTGACTGAGTCACTATGTAAAGAGCTCTGCCAGGCACTCTGTGCGGAGGCAAAGACAGGTGGATTACAGACCTGCAGACTGCTGGATGCAGACATGATTCTAGTGTTCGACCTACCACTGTAAATAAAACCAGGTATAAGCCCTTTTACCATGAGAATGTTCTCTGTCATGTCTGGGTCTCACTGAATCCATAGTGAACTTGCCCAGGGCTGAAATACTCAGGTAAGACAGAGGTGGTGTCTGGACCAGCAGGAGATGGCTGCTGTATTGGTCTTCTTGGGCTGCTATAACAAAATACCACAGATTTCAACAACAGAAATTTATTTCTCACAGTTCTGGAGGCTGAAAGCCCAAGGTGCCAGCTGGGGTAGTGTCTGCGGAGGGCTCTTTCCTTGGCTTACAGAAGGCCGCCTTCTCCCTGTGACCTCAGTGCGCACCCGGCCGGGGGGGGGCCCCGGAGGGACGAGGAAGTAAGCTCTTTGGTGTTTCCTCTTCTCGTAGCACTAATCCCACTATGAGGACTCCACCCTAAAGGCCTCATTTAAACCTGAGTATCTCCCAGAGGCTCCTGTCTCCAAATACCATTGTACTGGGGGTTAGGGCTTCAACATCTGGATTTGGAGGGACACAATTCAGTCCATAGCAACTGTCAAGAAACAAGGATGTCCCTGGTCAGCCCTCAGCACCCAGGCCATGTCTGGACTATGCTCCAGATTGTGGGGAATTTAGGAGAAACAGATGGCCCCAGGCCAGTGCCTACCAGTTCACATTCTCCAGGGGCTCTGGATAAGTTAGCAGGATTCACGTGTAAGAAGCCATGAAGGAAAACACAGTTCTAACCTGGGAGAGTCAGACTCCCTCTGTAGGTCGTCAGAGAAGGGGGGGGTCGCCAGCAGAGGACTTCTGGAAACTGGCCCTGTGTCTGCAGCCCCTTTGTGGTCAGTAGGTCTCCTATGCTGGGCCATACAGTGCATGCAGAGGAGCCATGGCCTGTGGAAGCAGACCATGTGGTCATGGTGGAAGTGGGGCGAGATGGAAGGTGCAGGGCGAGGTGGACTCGGTCCTGGGGAGACCACAACGGGGTACGTGGGGTCTGTGTAGAACAGTTGCTACCACAGAGAACCAAGTATCCAAGTGTATGTAGGGGCTGCAACTAGACCCTGCAGGCCAGGCCTGAGCTATGCTCCCGGGCAGGTCTGAGGGTGGCTCCCTGGACTCTGACACTTGGGCCAGTTCACATTTGACCTGGTCCCTTCTTGGTCCCTTTGACCAAGATTGTTGGGTCACCTGGTAAGGCCCATCAGAAGCCAGCTTTTCTCAGGAGCCAGTGAAGTATCCTAAGACAAGGTCATACAACATCACAGGCGTCTATTTATTTGGAAAATCAAATTAAATTAAGTCATTTTTTCTAATTAATTGTGCTAGTTTCATTCATGCACATATAACAAATATATCTCAGGTTTTTCCAGACTAGGAATACAAATGATGTCACACATATGGCGAATAACATCACCAAGCCTCCACTGGCTTTAGGAGCAGGAATTTCAGCCTTTCACACAACTAAATTCAGCTTCCGCAACTCCTAGCTGCCACCTGCTGCAGGAGCGGGTCCTTGGATGCCCCTGCCCCAGCTCTCGGCCCCCTGTGCCTGTTGGGCCTGACCGCTGATCATCGGCCAGGCGTGGCCCAGAGGGTGGCCACTCCTGCAGAGCAGCCTGGCCTGAAGCGCTGAGCCTGGGCCCCTTGCATGGACCCTGACGAGTCCTCTGTAGCTCCCAGGCCAGGATGGGTCCCCATGGGGAGGGAGAGGAGGCCCATCTTCTCCTCCACATGTGTGAGGATCATTCAGGGGATCCCCAAGGCTCATCCCCAGGTCCACAGTTGTCACATCAACTTGAGACTGCTATACCCCTCCAGGCCTGCACCTTATAGTTACCCAGCTCAGGGCACTAGGCTCCCCTCCCGCCCTGTCACCTGGCTTAGGCAGGGACAAGACAGGATTTTATGTTTGTGAATATCCCTGGGGATGGCAGGTGGTCAGGGCCCTGCTGTCCCTTCTCTTGTGGGAAGCCTGTCTGGCCCTCAGCACAGTGGGAGATGCACCTGCAGCATGGACGAGGCCTCGCACTCCCCCGGGTCGGCTCCCAATCCCAGCGCAAGGAGAGAGCATGGAGGATGGGTGGCCCCCTCAGACACCCATAGGCTCTGACTTCAGTCCAGCCCAAATGTCCTGCTGGATGAACCAGGCTGGCTTTCCAAGAGCAGCACAGGTGCACTTTGTCCAGGATGGTCACAAACTGTGCGGCCCATGGGTAGGACTTGTTCTGGGTCAGCAGAGCCCCTGACTCTGGCCACCAGTTCCTGAGCCCCAGTGGTGGGTATCTGGGAGCCGCTGGTCCTGGTCATGATCACTCTCGGCACCCGTTTCCACCCTTCTTGGCCACTTTCTTCTTCACCCTTTCCTCCAGCCCCAGAGCGCCACCTGACCACTAAGAGCCTGCGGGAGGCTGGGGGAGGGAGGGCTCCAGCCCTTCGGGGGCTCTCAGGCTGGGGATTCTCGGGCAGGAAGCAGCTCTGCCCTCCATCCTTCCTGCTGGTAGCTTCATGGGTTGGGCAATCACCCAACTTTTGCCTCCTTCCGGCAAGGTTTTATAAAAATTGCCTGCTTCCCCACTGGGGGAGCCTCCTCTCTGCCATCCACCACTTGGCAGTCGAAGCTTCTCATCTTACAGGTAGAAGGCGGTTGCTTTTCTTCCTAAAGACCTACCCCTTGTTCACATTAAGTCTCATATGTTACATCTCGTCCCACGCATCCCGTTTTGCAAAACCACCCCACACTTGTCCTTATAATCATTTCACTCTGGGGAGCCGCTGAGTCATCGGGAGGCTTTCAGCTGTCACTGCAGCTCCTCCAGATCCTCAAAGAAGCCCTCTCCAAGGGTGGTTCAGCTGTTCACGGCGTCCAAACAGGAACTTCCGAGAGCCCATGCCTTCCAGATGGTTCCTCCATTCCGGGATGACTCATTTTCTCCACCACTGGAGAGCCCCAGGGACAGTGCCGCTGTAGCCAGCTGCCCAGCCTGGGACTCGTGAGGCCAAGGCAACACACGTTCTTTATTCTCCTCGGCTGCACCAAGTCAAGCCTGATTCTTTCTCATCATTCTCAAGGAAATGCAGTCTAATGAACAACTTCCCAGGCTGTTCAAGACAGCCAGCTGGTCATGTTCAGGAAATTCTCTTCTCCCAGGCTTGTCTCCACTGCCCCACCTCACCTGGGACAATTATAAACTCTGCACAATGGACTCCCTGACGGCAGCGAGCTGGAGCTGTCCACTTCCAGCTCTTGGCCTAATTCCTTCCCATGCCCTCACAGCCCTCAGGTGTCACCAGCGCCCTTCTGCTCTGTCCTCACTGCTTTCACACAGCCTCACCACAGCCTGGGCCTCACCAGCGTCCCTTGTCTTTCTGCAGCCCTCTCGCAAGCTCCGGAGGGTTTGGCTGGCTTCCAAGGCATTCTAAGGCCCGTAGAAAACTTGGGGTTCTCTGTGCATATTTGCTCTGCCCCAACTGCTGCCATCTCTGCAAGGCTGTTGCCCAACAGAGCCCAAGAAGGGACGAGAAAACACAAGTCTGTTCTCCCCTGGGATCCCCAAACTAAAAAGGAGCTTGATTAGTCCCTATCACTCCATCTCTGCCCAGGACACCTTCCACCATGACCAACCCTCTTGATTCTCTCTCCTAACTCTTCTCTCTCATCCTTCTAGAATCTTCTAGTCTAACAGAAGGACTGGGAAACAGCCTTGCTCAGATGATCTCATTCTCTTTCTCAATTTTTCCACCTCCTGCTTTAGACTTAGAAATCAAGAATTCATCTGGTTCTTAAGTGCTTCAGAGACCACCCACCCAAACGCTCTCTAGTGCTGGGGAAAGGTGCTGGGGAAAGGTGCTGGGGAAAGGTGCTGGGGAAGGGTGCTGGGGAAAGGTGCTGGGGAAAGGTGCTGGGGGCGTAATGAGCAAAGACAGTGTTCAGTGAGCACCAAAAGGACAAACACACCAGTACATGCATCACATATCGTCCCACCGTATCAGAACCTTGGAACGGGCTGTCCACTACTGGAATTAGGGCTGGGTTTCCTTCCTCTGAGCAGGTCTTTCTTTCTTTACCCCCTGGTGATCACGGTATGCTGGAGGACCAGCTGGACCCCGGAAGGCCGCTGGGCCATGATCCGTGATGGCGTGCGGAATTCTTTGATAGCAAAGTAGTAGCAGAAAACATCCAGGCAGCAGTTGATGTTGGAGAAACACAGAGACAATTGCAAGAACAAGCTAATGTTCTGCTTAACTCTACACTCAACAATAAAACCATTCCTCACCAGGAACTGCAAAAAGAAGCTCAGGTGGACTGGAAGAAAGGAGACCACAAAGACAGCCAGATTGGCGGCGATCGTCCAGATGCAGGCCCTCTGCTGGACCCAGTCCTGAGTGTGGTCCCGACGGCTCACCAGAATGTGAATGCTCCTGGAGGAGCAGAACCCCATGATGCCCATGGGAAGAAGGAAGCCAAACACCTCGAGCGGGAAGACGACCTTGGCACTCCAGGTGCCGTCGGACATGTTGTGGAAGCACCGGTACTTTTCCACTTTCCCGTGGAAGCTGTAGATGGGGATACTCCCAGCCCACACCAGGACCCAGATGGTGCAGCAGATCCCAAAGATCTTCCCGGGGGACCGGAGGTAGCTGACCAGGAGCGGGTACCGGATGGCCAAGAATCTGTCCAGGCTGATGAAACAGATAGTCAGGACGCTCCCGTACATGCTGATGAAGTAGAGGCACTCCACCAGGGTGCAGAAAGGAGGAAAGGGATTCCGCATGGAGGACAGGGCCATCTTGAACGGGAGGGAGAGCACCAGCAGCAAGTCAAAGACTGCCAGGTTGATCATGTAGATGGAGGTGGCGGCGTAATCCGGCCACCTCCTCCTCAGGAAGGTGCTAAAGCCCCGGATGGCCAGCAGGTTGAGGAGCAGGCCCAGGAGGAAGGTGGGAATGTGGACTACCAGCTGCACTGTCTTCATCAGCTCGTCCACGTCCCTGAAGGAGCAGTTCTCGCTTTTGTTTAGCTGAGTCATGTTCTTCCCTGCAACATCAACAGTAGATTAGGGGACATTCCTCTCGCTCTCTAGAAGCGACGTATTCAAACGACTTTGTCAAGAATAGTGAACATCCTTCATCACACGGCAACTCATGCTCATTGAATAACGATTAGAAAACGCAGAAAGAAAAATTACCCCGAATCCTGCTGCCCAGATATAATCACTGTTACTTTTTTATTTATATCATTCTAGACTCTCTCTCTCTCTTTTCCTCTCTCTCTCTCTCGGCACACACACACACCGGTGCGCATGTGTGTCTTTTGCTTTTACAAAAATGGGACTGTGTGTGAACATCTGTCCCTTTTTTTTTTCAATCAGAACTCCCTCTGTTAAAAGTAGTAACAATGACACAAACTCTGAGCCAAACTGGTTGAAGCAATGAAAGAATTTCACATAACTGCAAACATGAAAATTGGGAGAGGCTCGAGGTGCAGCTCCATCAGGGATTCATATGCTGTCCCCAGGACCCAGCCCCATCCATACACGGTCTCTGCTCTCCCTGTCCACGGTCCCTAAGGCTGGACAGAGTGGACCCCACCCCTGACTATAGGACTGGTCGAAATCAATGCATCACATCACATTCCCCGGACACGGTGATTGGTTTGTTCATAGGTCTGGGGAAGTAAAGGCACCCGAGAGTAAGAACAGCCTCACCTGGGGGTCTATACAGCACAACACTAGGAGGCACCATTCATATAGGCCACAGGAAATATGAGGAAATGCGTTTTTCTAGACCTTTTGTGACATAAACTCGTAAGAAAAGTGAGCATGTAGGAAAGCCACCAAATTAAGTAATAGATGTTAAATGTTTAACACATGGTTCTCAATGGATGATTGATATATATTATGTATCTTTTGCTAGCAGTTAAAAAGGGTTGGGGAATGGTATTCTGTACAGCATCTTAAAAACCCATGTAGAGGCAATGAAAAGCAGTAACAGTCTTGTTTGGGTTTCTAGGAAGGTGGTTGGGGCTCTTCTGCGGGGTTTGAAGTTGGGAAGATAGAAGGTTTGGAGCTGCTACAGCCTCTTGCCACTCCAAGGAGAAGGCCAGACAGAAAATGGAGAAACATGGAAGAAAGCATGTTCCCAGAGGGAAGGAAGTGAGGGCTTGAGATCTCTACAAAGCCAAGAAAGGCCTTCAGACAAGGAGACTGTGAGAACTGACCTCAGGGACAAGGCACCAAGGGTGCAGGTGTGGCCACACAGGGATGCTGGATTCTAGCAGACAAGAAGGGGGCCTCAGGTCAGGGCTCCTGACTGGGCCAAAGATGAGGGTCTTACTTAAGAGCCTGGCCAGTTTGGGGGTTGGGGCATGCATGCCACTGTAGAGTTTTATATCAGGGTATGTGGCTGTCTTAGTTCGACTGCCATAACAGAACACCATAGACTAGGGGCCTTATAAACAACAGGTACTTATTTCTTGTGGTTCTGGAAGCTGAAAGTCTGAGACAAGGGTACCAGCTGGTTGGTGAGGGCCCTCCTCCAGGTTGCAGACTGCCAGCTTCTCTTTGTGTCCTCACATGGCAGAAAGAGCAGGAGAGAACCTTCCAAGGTCCCCTCGTAAGGGTGCTAACCCTGTTCATGGGGGCATCAACCTCATGACCAAATCATTTCCCAAAGTCCCATTTCCTAACAGCATCACATTGGGGGTTAGGTTTCAACGAATGAATTCAGTGGGGACAGGCACGAGCGTCAGTGGGGACAGGCACGGGCGTCAGTGGGGACAGGCACGAGCGTTCAGTGGGGACAGGCACGGGCGTCAATGGGGACAGGCACGGGCGTCAGTGGGGACAGGCACAAGCATTCAGTCCCTAAACGTGGCCCTAGAGCAGATCCAAACCAGACGTGCAACCAAAACCAGGCCTCCAGAGCCAGTGCTGCTGGACAGAGAATTAAAATACAACCAAACTTCACCCATACCCTCCTTTCTCACCCACTCTTCCCCCCAGATAGGGCCCATCTGCCGACATGACCGGTCTGTCTGATGAGGAGTGCGCCATGCCCATGGATGCACATGGCCATGCGTGTGAGAGGTCATACGCACTTGGCCGCTTCCTTACCCGCCCCGCCAGCAGGCAACTGGCTGAGCAGGTTCAGCCCCGGCCTGCTCACTGTGCCTCTCCCGCCTGCAGTGACCCCTGGCAGCAGGGGCTGGGATCCCAGATGCAGACGCAGCAGGGTGAAGGCACGCATGTGGCCTTTCACAGACAATCCTGCCCTGGTGACCAGTGAAGCTATTGGTTGAGCTTATGTTGTTACTCGTTTTTTTTTAATTGAGAGTTCATACTATGCACATAATAGGATATTCAAACAGTACAAAGGAACAAAGGACAGTAGCCTCCATTATACCCCAGGGACTCAGTTGTCCTTTCCAGAGGCAACCATGCTTAACAGTTTTGTGCATATTTATTCCAGAAATTTTCCAAGTATATGCATATATATACACACATACATACACACACATATATGTTTAGTTCTTCTTTTAGTTTGGGTTCTCATCTCACACCATATAGCAAAAGACATTCTAAATTCACGAATGATTTAAATTTCCAAAAATCAAACCACAGGAAAAATAGATGAAAATTTGGGGACAACTTATAAACACTAGTGCAGGGAAAAGCTCTTTGTCAACTTAGAATGATTGAAAAGCAAAAGAATCAGAAAATAGGACAGGTTTGACTGCACAAAATTAGAAAAATCCTTTTTGTTAAAAAATTGTAACATCAAATAATATCCTGGAGGAAAGAAAATTTAACATATATGTTAGATAAATGATGTTCTTCCTCTATGAAGAGTATAAAAAATGCCTAATATCAAGTGCTGCAATAGATAACCCAGAAAAAGACACTAATAGTTACCAGAAGAGGATTTACAAAGAGATAAAATTTTTCTTATCAAATTTAACAAAGAAGCTGGCAACGGTTCCGTGAAACAGTTGCCGATATGCTGGTGAATGTACAAATTATTATGCAGCTTTTGAGATTTGACAAATTATAAGCCATGGAGATCATGTTCATCCAATGGTTCTGAAATTTTAACTTAAGTAAATTATGCAAAAAAAGGAAAACTTGTGTGCAGAAATATGTTCACGTTAACTTTTTTTTCTGATAGCAAAAAATACACACATTTAAGTGCCAACAAGAGCTTAATTTCACAGTGGTAAATCTACTCAATGGAAAATTTATCTATGTTATGTTTATGCTGACTATGTTAAGTAAAAAACCCACAGACTACAGAATTACACGTTCTGATGATTTTTTAAAAAACCACATATAGGGAGGAAAAAAAACCTAGAAAAAAATTTCCATGTGCCAAATACTGGTTGCATTCTAACAGTTAGATGGTGGGGGATTTTTAAATCTTTCATCTCTAGTTATCTCTCTCTCTCTGTTTTGTTTTGTTTTTTTTTTTTTTTGGTGGGGGGAAAGGGAGTTGGGGTGTATTTTCCTAATTAATTAATGATAATGTGAAAACAACCAAAATGTTTTGAAATGGGGGAGAGGAGAAGAAGAAAAAGAAGAATAGCTTTTGACTTTCCCTTAAAATAAGAAAAGTCTGGGCGTGTGTTTAGACATGCCGGGGGCGGGAGGGAGGTTTACCCGAAATTGAAAGAAATGCATTGAATTAACCAATGCTCAGCTGATGAGGTATAAATCTTGCCAGGTCAGAGATGAGCATTTCAACATGTAGCATCTGATGGACTCGGGAAGAAAGCATGAAGCGACATCTGGAAGTGACAAGTGAAAGCAGGTGCCATCTAAGAGACGAGAGAATGGCCATGAGACCCCGATCCATAGTAAGAAGAGAAGCTTCATCTGTCCCCGGTCAGCCAACATATCAGAAAAATTGTGCATCACATAAAGAGTAAAGTACAATATTCAAGAGACTCAAAATGTCCCATTAACAATGAAGATTAGGTGAAGGAAAGATAATGAAATAAAGTTTTCCCCAAGTTTAGAGATCTATTAATAGAAACAAATGCAGAAGTTAAAACATACATGTTTGCTAAACTGGATGTTTAGGTTAAATTATCTGGTTCTATTTTAAAGGGACAAAAGGCAAGACAAAATTCACACTAGAAACTGAAAATGAGAAACTGCAGTATCTCAATATAGAAAGGAGGGGGACACCCCCATGGAGGTTTATACAAATGAAACCATTATAATATTTCCCAATGATTGTAATACTCCCTATAAAAATGGTCATCCACTAAAAAAAATCATAACCCAATCATCTTTTGCTGACAAGAAAAGAAAAAGGCATAGACAGAGCAAAATGATCAGATGATCTATGGTTTATCAGGCACACAGAACACACAAGAAGAAGGGATATACAAAGTAATTTTTTTTAGTAAAAAGAGTTGAGAGAGTCACACAGAGACTGCACAAAAGTAAGAGTCCCAATAAATAATTAAAACAGGAAATACTCAATTTATGTTCCAATGAGCATAGCAAAGAAGTACATAATTCAGGCATGCCAGAAATGCAAACAGGAGTCGAAATAGAAATACAATTGTAGGTAGAGACCTTAATGCTCCCTCCCCTCTTAGAATATAATCCACCAAGTCACCAGAGCTCTGAACAGCCCAATTAATAAGCTGGAACTAGCAGATCGTGGGGACTACATCATAAATCAAGGGAACACACGCTCTTTGGGAGAGGAAAGGGTCTTTCGTCAAGTTTACCCCATTTCTGGGCCTAGCCAAGTATTCCAAGGTAACGGTGATTGTCCCCTTTCTGTCCTCAAACGACAAAGAAAACACAATCCTGATCTTAATAATATATAACAGGCATTTTTATGCATTCTCTCAAGTAGTGTCTTAAAGAATGTGGAGTCAGGGAATAAATCAGAAGTTCATTACTGAAAAAATTGGAAAGGAACAAATATTAATAGACAAAACACAGATGCAATTATAGCTTAAAGGAAAATGGGAATTCCTAAGCATTCTTGCAAACAGGACAGACTGGGAAATGAGGTGAGCTCAGGCTACACTTAGAGAAGCTGGATGAAGAGCACAAGTGACGATAGCCCTGGAGCCGCTCTGAGCACATGTGCCCTGGGGGCTTGCTGGCCGCAGGGGCTGCATGTGGAGGGGCTGGGAGGGGGTTAGAACATGTAGACAGGACTAGAGTTGCTCACAGTCTATTAAAAAACAGACATATTAGCATCCTCCCATGCTGGACATGCTCCGCTGTGTGAGTCCCAGGCTGTAAAAGGGTTCCAGGTGCCGCAGGAAGCTGACTCCTCCTGCTATTACAGGGCACCGGAGCACACCGAGGGCCTCTGCCATGGGGGGAGCTCTCCGTCACCAGAGTTCACAAAGCCAACAGGTCAGTTTATCCAGAATGTTGTCAAGGGAATTCACACATATGGAGAGCGGGGTTTTTTTTGAACCCTGAATTAGAATCTTCTGTCAACACATTAATGTTTTCTAATTTTTGGTGAAGAGAAGAGAAAACAGCCCATGTGTGAAAATGGACTGGCTCTGCGCCCGGCAGTCTCCGGCTGTGGGGCCTCCGCCCAGGTTCTCTCATTTGAAATGCACTGCTCACCTTCAAGAAGCGGGAGCCGGGGGCCTCACTGAGCAGGCTGACTGCCAGCTGGGCCCTGCCGGGCTGGGATTCCTGCAGCCGCCTGTGCCCAGTCTGCCCATGCCCTCAAGGATCCAGTGTCCCACTTGGGGCAGCCCCAAGCCTGTGTCTGCCCCGACCCAGCTGTGTGGCTCAGACCAAGACAGCCTTTCTTCCATCAGCAGGCTGGACTTCCCAGAAAACAGCAGCAACAGAAAGAATGGAACTGTAGGGGCTCTGCAGGCTGAGAAGGTGACCCCCTCTCTTAGGCTGCTAAACCCCTCCTTCCTAGGAGCACTGTGGTGTGAGCCACCCAAGAGAAGGGAAAGCCAGCCCCTGGCTGGGCAGAGTCAGTACCGCCTGAGGGATGCAGCTTGAGGAGGAACACTCTCCTGGACCTGTGTCATCTCACCGAGGTCCTCCCCTGACATCCCAGTCTCCTCGGAGGGTGCAGTGTTGAATGCTGCAGTTAGAATATAAATATTTACTTGGATGCCATTATCTGCCACTAACACTATAATGTGAATAAATTCACCAGTCTACCTCTAGCTAGGCTTCTGTGAGACCCAAGGCGAGGAGGAACAGGACCCAGAGGGGCAGAGCGCGCATCTTCCCGCCTCTGGAATTCTGCGGGCGCGGCACTCAAGTTTGGTGGGGTCGGAGTGGGGCCGGGGGAGTGGAGGGCTGGCTTGGGGCACGAGATGGAGCCCGCCCTGGGCTAAATGCTCTACGGAGGGAACTCGGTGCATTCCTAGCACGCCGTGATGTACGCGCATTTTACAGGTGAGGACAGTAGGGCTCAGAGAAGCTAAAGAATCTACTCAAGGTCACACAGGTAGCGAGGGGCCTCACTGGAACTCACATTCTGAGTCTCTCCATCGCTGCTACCCTGACCCCCCACCAGCAAGAACACCCAGTACATCCAGAGTTCCCGGGCTTTGCGTGCCCGGCTCTGCCTGACATCGCTTCTTTCCCCTTGCTGTCACCTTCCCTCCTAAAAACGTCATCCCTCCCTTCAAATGTCCACCTCCCTGATCCACCAGCATCATCTGGTAAGTTTTCCCTGCAGTGACCAAGTGGGGCCTTTACCAGTCATCTGTGGCCCATAGGGATACACGTAGGGAACAATCCAGTTATCATGTAGAGTAGCAGCTAAAGTTTCCCTAGGGGCTTATCGGGGCACAAGCACTTCCATCACTTACTCACTTCCTGCTCTCAAGAGCCCTGTGAGGAAGAAACCATTATCGCTCCCATTCTCCAGAGAGGTGCACTGAGGCCAGGGAAGTTCTACAGCTGGCAGGTGGTGGGCTTGCTCCTCCAAGCATGAGCCTGGCCTGCAGTGAGCACCTTGCTCGGAGTGAATCCTGAAAGTGTGTAGTTTGGGCTCTTGGTGCTTTCCCAGCACTATTCTGGGGATGCAGGCAGCCAGGCCAGCAGAGGGTGGTGGCATGCGAGCCGAGATCCCCTGGGGAAGGCTATCTATAGTGAGGCTTCCCCACCCCGGCAAGACGCTGCAACCCTGAGTCAAATCAGGAGGAAGTTGAGGGTTCATAGAAAATGTCACCAATAATCAGGGACAAACCAGCCCTCTGCCAGCTACTACTATTGTCAGGGAGGCTGCTGGGGGCTGCCGCGGCCCCCACCCCTGCCATATGGGACAACCTGCTGAGTGTGGGCAGGTGTGGGCAGAGCCCAGGACATGAAGTCATGAAAGTCGCCTGCTGTCCACATGAGCAAGGTCAGTCTGTGGTTCTGTGCCTCAATTTTTCTAAGTGGCTCAAGGGCTGTTACCTGTTGGTGGTCCAGTGCAGCTGAGTAGGCTTTGAGATGTCATTTGTCCTCCCAGGTTGGTCCCCAACCTGCTCTGGGGAGAGTCACTTCCCTCTCTGGGGCTCAGCTTCCTCATCAGTGAAATAAGGGGGTGGGACCAGATGCTTTCAAGTGGCTCCAGCATCCGCTTTGTCTGACCGAGGGGCTCCTTGTCTTGGGCCTGGAGCGGGGCTCTGTGAGTGCAACTAGAAGGGGCGGTGTGGAACATGCGTCCATGAAGGGGGCTTTCCCTCCTGCGTCCTCTCAGAGGGTCTGCAGGCTCACCCAGCTTCCCCCCAAAAAGTCAGGAACCACTGCATGAGCAGCGGTGTGCGAACCTTGGAAGAGGCTTTGCAAACCCTTTTAAACCCATGAGGCACAGACGCAGCCAGCATCTGAAAAGGCCATCATGCTTTCCAGAGCTTCTGGGGTTTAGGATTCAGAACGGCCTCCCACAAAAAAGGGGATGGTGCTGGACACCTTCATAGGCAGGCCTTGTGGCCTGGGAAGCCTCAGGCCCAGCCTGGAGGGGACACCGCACGCCCTGGCTGTGTGTTTCCAAGGGCTGTCAGCGATGTGGTGCCGGTGGGCGGCTGGGAGGGCATGCTGCTAAGATCCCTGGCCTTGGCCTCTCCAGCCCAGGCCTCCTATTTGGGTCAGCCATGGACTGAAGAGCGCCTGTGGGCCCTGTGAGCAGAGTTCCCCAGGACCGCCCATCTCCAGGGCTGGGAGCACTGAGTCTCCCCCATGGGCCCTGGGTAGCTCTCAGCTCCCGCCATTCAGGAAAGTCTGGCTTGAAACACAGCCTGGCAGGTTCAGCTCCATCGCCCAGGAGGGACTAGGAGATCCCATCAGAGATCAAGGCATGGGCTATTTTTACAGGCTGGGCTGCTGTGACTTTCAGGTGTCTGCAGGAATAGAAACTCCCCGAGGTGGGTCTGGGTGATTCATTCCTGCATGTGGGTCATCTCTAGAAATAACAGCATGTGTATGACTGTGGGGAAGTCACCGGCCCTCCAGAACATGGCTTCTCCATGGTTCGGCGAATTGCTGACAGAACAATGACAGCCTTTGAAGCTCTCACCATGTCCGACTCTGATCACACCCGTGCTTGTGCGAACCAAGTTCACTCGCTGTCCCGGGCCAGGGAGTGCCAAGCTGGCCTGATGCTGGGCAGGCCCTCCCCAGGCGAGGCGCCCCCAAGTCCCTGGCCCAGTCTCAGCAGCGGTGAGGTGGCCCAGCCAGCTCGTCCTGGGCACAGCTGCAGGCGGCCAGGAGCCCGCAGAGAGCGACACACCGCTCAGCCCCTCCTCACAGGGAGCCCTGTTCTCCTCCTGCTGTTCTCTTTTTTTATATGAATGTCTGTTTTTATTTAAAATTTTGAATACATGCACATATTCAAATACATATCTAAACACACACAATGATATGTCCCTGCCCCACCTCTGGCACCCACCTCCAGTACCCACCTATCCTCAGGTGGGTACTGAGGACCACTTCTTCCAGTTTGTGTACCAATGTGTATACACCCATGTTCTTATTTTCCCCCTCTTTTAACACAAAAGACCAAGTTCTGCACACAAGTCACCTTCCACCTCCTTTTCTGGGGGAGCTTTGTTAATGAACCTCATCAAAGGAGTAATGGTGGACCCCTGGCTGGGCAATGTGTGGGCCAAAGAGACTCAAAGGGAAAGCCAGGCAGGGACCTGCCTCAGGCCACCCGCACGGCTTGGGCCCCTCCGTCAGCTTGTCTTCTCCCCTCGCCCCTGCACAGCCCTAGGAGGCATAAATATGAAGACTTCTCAGAAGAGCTCCCTTAAGCCTCCCAGAAGCACCTGCCCTCTCACCATCCAGAACAAGCCAGGCTTGGGAGCCTGCGGGGTTCCGGCCTGCCTGCCCACGGGGGAGCCCAGGGTGGGGGACCAGTGTACCTCCAACCCCAACAAGGTTTCTGCGCAGCCTCTGAGCTCCAGGGCCCAGCTCCTTCTAGGATGAGGAACAAGCCATTCTGTTTGCCACAGAGCAGCTCCCCAGCACTGAGGACTCGCCACACCCTCTCCTGATGCTTAAATTCCCTCCATTTGCCATCAAAGGCCCCTGCACTGGCGGAGCATCCCCTCCAGGAGGAAGACTGGCCACCCGGGACAGTGCCGGGTGTAAGTGCTGGGCCAGGGGGGCGCCCAACAGCCCCCAGCCCCCTCGCAGGGAGCTGCTCAGGGAACAGAGGCAAGGGGCCAAGTGAAGGAGGAAGGAACCAGAGGCCCAGAGAACAGCCTGAGCACAGATGCAAGGAAGGGCAAGCTCGGTATGTGGGCCGGAGTAAGCGTGGGATGGCAAGAGCGGAGGCTGGAGGGCTGGCAGTCGGGACCAGGGGCGCTCAGGCCCCAGCGAGCATCTGCACCAGAAAGGAAGTCGTCCCATAGAAGAGGAACCTCGTACATGGTATAGTGACTTTCTTCTAACACCCATTCAAACCGGGACGGACCACAGGGAGATGGGGTGGAGCAGGGCTGGACACAGGACAGACCCTCTCAGGTGGTCAGGGTGGGGTCAGGGCAACAGCAGTGAAAGGGAAGAACCAGGCCAGGACGAGGGTGTTGGGGTGTCCGAGAGAAGGGCCAGTGGCACCTGGGGCAGGCTGATTCCAGTGAGACTCAGGCAGGCCCAGGTTCAAGCAGCCCCTCCCCCATGGAGCCGCTTTACAAGCTTGGAAATGGGGGGTCACAGATTCATTCAATCAACAACATCTCTGCCAGGCAGCGGTGGTCAAGACAGACGATAGCATCTTCCTCAAAAACATTGTTTTCAGCAGTTGGCGTGACCGCAGGGGTAAGAGCGCCCAGCAAGTGTCAGCATTTGGGGACTCGGAGACATCCGCCCGCTGTCAGTCCCCACCGATGTGTCTGTCTCAAGGGTCTCTTAGAAAAACAGAAAAGGAGCGACATGGAAAATGGGACCATCCTGATGGAAGGAGTGAGGTCCCAGAAATAATAGGAGGCCTCGGCCAAGGAGGGAGGGCAGGAGGAACCGAGGACGGGAGGGTGGGGCAGGGGAGATGGGCCCTCCGCCCCCGGTGCCCTCCCACCCTCTGCTCCAAACCCCCAGGCAGCCCTGGCCTCAAGCTCCTTTAGGCTGCATCCTCCACTGGAGCACAACTGAGGCTCTTTTCTATCCAAACCAAGTTCCAGAGGACTGCGTCCCCCACCCCACCCTGACCTTAGTTGCCCTCAGAGACACTGAACCCTACTGGCCATCAGCAGTAACTGACAATGTCCCCTCCGTGAAAGTGGACACATGGATGGATGGCTGACAGCATCAAGGTCACAACCCTTATATCAAGGCAGGTGGAGTAAAATGCACCAGGGGCAGCAACCTTGTAGAACCCACCCGTCCCTCCCCTGTGCCCTCCCTGCCTGCTCTGGTGTAATAGTGAGTTCGGGCAAAAAGTTCTGGGTGTCCCGACATCTGAGTGTGGGCTTTCCTTGGGTTCCTGTCATGACTCGTAATTTTTTCAGAACTCCCTACTCCCCCAAATTGTCCTGCCTATCACCGTTTATGGCCCAATGGGGCCAGGAGTCCCCCTGAGTGAGCAGGAGTCAGACAAAGGTGGTTGTCCCAGCCAGACACAGAAATTCCAGGGACCTTCACCACAAAGCTTATGAAGACCATGAGGTTCTGGAAAAGGTGGACATCCAAGCTTCCCTTCCTGCTGAACGCAGGATAGGAAAGAGTCTGTGATTTATATAAGCAGGCCCAGCACTTGGAGGGAGCCTCTGAATGCCTTCAAAACTCAAAGTAAATGTCCCTACGTTAATAAGCGGCTGTCTTGTCCAGGTTCTCCAAGGCACTTTCAAGGTCTGGCCCTCAAGGAGGCAGCGTCTTGGGCTGAACCTTCGCAGGAGGTTGCCGGCCTTTCCTCCACCAGCAACCAGGGCCCAGTCCCCTTCCTGCCTGGACCCCAGGGGCTTCTCACCCCTGGTCTCTCTGAGCTCCTTGACACCTGCCAGAGGTCACAGCTTCCTGGGGACGTGGTAGGGTGGGGGTAAAAGGCAGAATATTTCTTTTCATGTTTCCTGTTGCATAAAATGCACCGTGTGTCCACAGCCCATGTGTCCATGGAGAGCTTAATATTCTCACAGTTCAGTTATTAAATGTCCTATTTATTTTCTGTGAGCATTTCCCCCACTCATTTCCTTCTCCCCCTCACCCACCCCCCCACACTTTTATTCTTGTTTTGCTGCATGGAGATTGTTCATTTGGGTGTAATGGTATGTCCTTCTGTTTCATGAATTGTCTTGAAGCATACCTTCACGCCTCCATGGTTAGAGTAAGTATGGTATTCATTTACTTGCTGGAAATGTTTGAATTAATTTTGATGATGATGGTTCTTATTTTTAAATCTTGCATTGGAGGATAAAAAGAGTCCAGTACCCCGGGTCTGGCAGGTCAGGGTTAAGGGAGGCCCCGGCCAACCCCTGACCCTCCTACGAGTCAGGCCTGCTCTCCTAGTCCCATGCAAAACTCTGTCCCAAGAGCCTCTATGAGGCATATACTGTCATTAGACCCATTTACAGATGAGGAAACTGAGGTACAGCAAGGACAAGTCACGTGCCACATGTGCACCAGGAGCACGGAGCAGAGCTGGAGTTGGCCTGCCGATTGCCCAGTGAGTACAGATTTGTACCTGCCAGGCGGGCACAAGGCACACAGCTGCACCACCTCACCGAGCCCCCGCAAAGCCTGAGGAGGCAGGGCCTGTGGGCACCCCATTTTATGGCTGTGGCAACGGACACACCGAGAGCTTAAACAACTTGCCTGAGATGACCCAGTTATCAAGAAGCTGAGCAGTAACACCAGCCACCCAGCCTGACTCCAAAGGCGTCAAACGTAACAACTCCTTATGTCCACATTCCGCCCTCACAGTGTGACCTCCTTCACCTCACCTCCTGCCCTTGGGCCCCCATAGCCACGAGCACACCGTGGAGTCCCGCAGCCCTGAAAGCCTCCCTCCACCCACTGTGGGCGGCACCCGACGCTGCCAGTTCATCCCCAGCCTGGGTCAGCGCCCCACCCCTGCTCCACCCCACCCCCCAGCTACCGAGCCAATGCAGACGCTCCTGGGGGGCAAAGGAGGCCAGGCAGAAGGGTGGTCCTGGAGCGCCAGCACCCCTTTCCCCCAGATCCCCCCATCCACCACACCTTTACTTCCAACTTCACAGAGAAAATCTACCTTGTCAGGCAGGAACCTTGGGCACCTTTTAAAAACTGGCACAGTCTACACATAAGGTGTTTCTGCTGCTTAGAGAAACTCACCTCCCATCTGCAGCCCACCCCACCTGTCTCCTGGGGGAACTGCTCCATCAGGCTGTACCTGCTGTTTATGAGGGTGTCCACAGGGCAGAGAAAATGTTAGAGGTTGTCACAAGAACAAAAATCCAGTCTCTGCTGGGTTTTGAAGGTAGAAAAATACTCACAAATTGGATGAATACTTGTTCTCTAATCTAAGGTGACCAGAAGTCTTAATTTATGTATTATGTAATTTTTAAATGACACAGATTTCTGTAAAAATACATTAAATTGTTACATAATGCACATAATGTTATGTAGGGAAAGCTATTGTGGAAGGGAAAGTTTTCAGTGTTCATTAAAATACTTGGATCTACACCTTTTCTAAATGGAAAGAACATGGTATGAATATTTATAAGATGAAAGCACAGAGGCCTCAACTAAGCAGACCTCAAAGTTCTGAACTCAAGGTGTTCATTACAGGGACTGTCTCCATGGGCGGCCAGAAGTCTAACCCGCTCCGGCATCTTCAAGCTGCCCAGGGGCTTCCGCAGCCCGGATCGCTCTTAGTCCTCCCCTCCGTCCCATCTAGGCCTCCTATCTCCTTCCCTGATCCCATCACTTTCTGAACTCCCGCAAATAAGCGCACCTTGTCTGGCCCAAGCACTGCCCGTGATAGCCTCCGTGAGGGCCTCAATTTCCTCATCTCTACAGTGGACACAGTGGACTGCAGGCAGAGCTTCCCGCGACCTCGCGCTCTCTCTAGAATGATCTGATCCTAAGTGCTAAGGGAACACAGCAGATGTGTCTGCTCCACTGGCAATGAGGACGAGAAAGCGGTCCGACTATCGCCCTGCCGCCCCAGCCCCCCCCCTGCCCTCCCCTTCCCTGGCCTCTTCCTCCCCACCTGCTGCCCTCCACCCCTGACTTCTGCAGGCCTCCACTCTGGGCCCTCGGCCCGAACCTCCTCCTGCTCACCCACCTCACCCAGCCAAGCTCCCGTCTCTCACCAGCTGTCCCCCTCCTCGCTTTGGAGCTCACAGGGCCTGCTGCCTCCACAGGCACCCTGGCATCCCCTGCCCTGCCAGGCCCCCTTCCCCTCCCTCGCTTACCCCTTACTGCCTCGCCTCCCTCTCTGCCCTTCACTCTTCCTCTGCCCGGGGTCTCCATTCTGGCCCTTCTCTGGCCTCCAGCCACCTGGGCAGGCTGCTCACCCGCCCCCACTCCCCTCCTACCCAGTCCCCTTCTGCCATCTCCCCTCCCTTGAGCCACCCTGCTAGCAGTCCCAGGGGCCAGGGGCCCCGTCAGGCACCTGGGCCTCTCCAAGCTTTGGGAGTCAGGCGTCTGCTAGGCGCAGGGAGGGGCACACGGTGGGCAGCTGCGGGCCCTGGGGCGCTCCAGGAAGCCTTCGTCTTCACAGTGAGTTCTCAGCCATCTGGGGGTCCAGTCCGTGTCCCTGGGTGGGTGCCCCTCCTCAGGATGGTCAACAGGCCAAAGAAAACATGCCAAACTGCTTTGTGTCCACACTGGGGCACCCTCGGCTCTCAGAATCAGCATGGAAGGAGGTGGCTGGGCTCAGTGGACTAGGGCCCCTTTCCCTGCAGGCTCTGCCCCTCCACGTGGCTGAGCACAGCCCTCCTCGTTCAGAAGGAGCGATGGTGCCCCGTGCCTGGGACATACCTGCTCCCCAGACCAGCCTCCCAGAAGGCAGTGCCGGGGGCTCCCTTTGGCGGCAGAGAGGCTGCCTGGCCGGGGAGGCGGTGGCGGCAGAAGGGTGGGGCCCTGCTCCAAGACATTGGGGCGTGAGGCCTGGAGGGCGCCGAGTGGGAGGGCACCTGGGCCCTTTAGGGGCGGCATTCCCAGACCCTCCCTGCCCAAACTCAGCCTCAGAAGCTCCTGATTTAGGTTTTTGAGGTCACACCTACAGCCACCCTCAAGCATCCTGCCACCCCGGAAGTACTGGGCCAGGCTCTGGGCACCCACCTCGCCGCCACCCACCTTGCCTGCCCATATTGTCACCTGTGGTCAGGCACTTTCCCTGTTCACCTTATAAACTTTCCCTTTCAGTGCCAACAACCCCATTGCCTCAACAGGGAGCAGCCTCGGTGTGCGGGAACCCCGCACTGCCCCACTTCTCCACTGCACCCTTTAACACAAAAGGCTAATTTCTCTTTCCCCAGACGACAGAACCTGGTGGCTTCTCATGCAGCCTGGCTCTGGAATCATAAACCTTGGTTTATAACAGATCAGGACCTCTCCATACCTCTCACCTCTCTCACCAAAAACAGTGCAATGAGTTCAAAGTAAATATTTGGGTCCCATACTCTCAGCCCCCTGGCCACTTCAGCTTTTTTTGCCTCAGGACCTCTGGGAGGTGGGTATGGAGACCAAATGTGAGGTTACCTGCCCCAGTGTCCACTGAAAGCCCAGCCCCAAGCGCCTGGTGCCGGGGAAGGCGGGCACGGGCCAGAAGTAGCGGGAAAACTCTGCCTTGGCCAGTTGTAGGGAGGGGAGCAAAATCCCTAAACTCGCCCGCTCTAGGTCCCCACGCAAAGCCCTCAGGCATCTGAGGTCACTCCCTGGGCAAGAGGCAGCTTCCCAAGGAGGCCCCAGATTGTTGCCCGGGGTGGGGGAGGGTGGCCAGGGCTTTGGGGGGTGCCAGGATACTGGACTTTCAGTGTTAAAACCAGGACAAGTCCCAACAAAGAGGGAACAAGCTGGCCACCACAGGTCCGTGAGAAGCTTTGGGGCCCGGCCCCCCTCTTCATCCTGAGGCTGTCTCTGCCTGACTCTGCCCCCCCAGCAAGGACACTGTCCTGTTGGGCTTCAGCCCAGGGCCCCTGCCTGTGCCCAGGCTGCCCGACCCTCTGTGGCTCCAGGATGCACAGGGCGCCCCTTTCCTCCACCTGGACAGATGCGCACACACAGGCCCCTTCACTGTGGGGACACCTGGGTCTGAGAGTGGGTAAAAGACGCCTGGCCCAGGTGGCACTTCTCCTCTCTCCCTCACAGAAGCCTGACAGGCACCGGGTTTCAACACCACAGTGACCACATGTCCAAGCAAAGCCTCCCGGTGCCATGGTCAAAGGGGCTGTGTGTTTCCTTGGGCGGTCCTTCTTTGTCCGTATGTGGAACTGTCTGGGGCGTAGCAGAGAAGGGGCTTCAGGCTCCATGAGGCAGGCCAGTCTCAAGAAAAGAGTGTGTGAGCCACCCCCAGCCCCAGCCCAACCTCCTGTCCGGATGAGGGGCCGAGGCAGCAAGAAATGACAAGATCCGCATGTCTGTTCAGTATTTCCTCTGTCAGGAAGAACTTCCTTCTTAACTGGCCCCTAGGGGGCCTCAAATGGGTGCCACACCACCTTGCCATAAACAGGGCTTTGCCCAATTCCAGCATGCAGAATAAGCGTAGTGTGCGCGGTGGTCCTTCCTCAGACCTCCACAGGCTCCCAGCCAGACTGCGCGCTTCCACCCTGAGATGCACACTCCCAGATGCACATGTGGACTCGGACAAGGGCACACGCACCAGAGACATACCCTAACCTAGAGACACACACATAAACACATCCACAGATACGTGCACACATAAGAGGCACGAGGACTCACACACACAAGGACACCCATGTAAGCTTATGCGACGGCAGACACACACAGCCACACTCACATCCAAAAACACAAGAATTTGTCAAATCACACAAAACCACCATCTGACAAATCACACAAATGCGTAAGGAGACCCAAAGTCAGAAAAATCCCCCTGCCCCCCCCCCACAGAAGTGCACACTCTCAGACAGGCACACCCTGACCGCCCCCAGGCCCCACGCAGCTCCATCCCCTCTGGCTGCCTCATGACCTCCTTTCCCTCCCCACGGCCACAGTCCTGGTCCCCCAAGCATCCCTTACCAAAGGCCCTTCATAGGAGAAAAGGTGGTGGGTCACTCAAGAGAGATACCCAGCGGGAACAGAGCGAGGGTACAGATCCTGAGCCAGTGCTGGGGGGGGGGGGTATGAGAGTTACCTTCCTACTATAAGACACAACGTTCCCTGTCATGGCCCCCGGGCCTGGGTGAAACCCCCAGGCCTCCCAACCACCTCAGAATGCAGTTGGAGAAGAATATGAAAACACTGGTGCAAGCCTGCATTCGGAAAGTCATTAAACCTAAAAGATATTCAAAGAGTCCCAAACCCAATAAAACAACTAAGGAATGAATCCTATGAAGAATGATACATGAGAAATGAAGAACACACTGCTTACAGAAGCGAAATACATGGTTAATTATGGTGTATCTTGCATGAAAGAGTTGTATTAGATTTTTAGCTATGTGGAATAATCCCTAAGTGATAATATAACTAAGAAAATTAATTTGGAAAGAATTTTTTTTACTACAAAATTTGTCCACAAACAAACAAGCATGTGACAGATTAATAGGAAATGCTAGTAAAGAGAGGAAAATGAGAGAGTGGCAAATTCATTTTTCCAATGCTTCTGTAAAACGGGCAAATACAAATTAAATCTAGCCCCAGAGAATAAAGTTACAACCTCAAGCACTCAAAGACATCTTCATAGAACAGAATGGAATTTTATAGAAGCAGAACAAGTCGGGTTTATTGAGTTTGACTCAATAAAAGAGGACACCCTCTTGCTAGTTTGCTATTTCAGTAAAGTCCAACTTTTCATTTCAGTTCACCAATAAAAAAGATTTACTGAGGACCTGCTATGTGCACAGCTCTTGGGCTGCAAAGATAAATAAAACATTCCTTATATTCTAAGGCTTCTTGGAGGATATGATGTCTGAACTGGGGAGGAAACAAAGAAGAAAATGTGGATCGCAGGAGTGATTGGAACTGATGGGCAAGACAGACAAACGGAGTGGGTGAGAGGAAAGGCTGTGGAGTCAGTGACTCGGAGGCCTCTGGCCCCGGGGCCAAAGGGCTCCAAGACTGGGCTGGGAGGAAAGCACTTCCATTTTGGACCTGAGAGTTCAGAGGGCGCCAAGATGCCGTCCCCAGCACCATGGGGATCCAGGGCGAGGAGTCGTCAGTGTAAGGATGGCGGTGGAAGCTTGTGGGGTTGTGGCAAAGAATGTGTAGTGTGAGGAAATAATCAAGGAGCTCCCGTGGGGAAGAGGACTCTTAAAGGGGTTGGCAGAAAGAGAGGGAGCCGGGAAGGCAGAGAGAAGGGGGTCGGAGGGAGGACTGCCAGTCACAGAAGCCGGAGGAAGGCCGGAGGCCATGTGCCAGCCAGCATGTGGCGACGCCCGGCAGGGAGCCAGCGGCCGGCACTGAGTCTCAGGTGAGAACATCCAACATCCTGTTGACAGCAGCGAGGTCCGTGAAGGCGCCCCCGCAGGAGTGGTTCAGGGGACCAACTGTCTATAAAGACTCTGAGTCCAGGTTGGTCCCTAACAATAAATTCGTTGAAGTATATCATGATACAAAAGTGAATTATTAGAATCTTACTTGAGTTACCACTCAAGTTATCATGGGCATATTAAGTGGTTTGGCTGGAAGCTAAGTGGAAAGGAATCAATTATTTATGATGATTCCTCTTATGCTTATAATATAAAGAAGCGTAAGTAGTGATTCTTTCGGTCTAAACTGAGCCAGATATCCAGTGCCAACAGAAAGTTTCCCAGGTCTTCTTTTTGCTACCCTAGTCTTCTAAGTTTATAAATAAATTTTAAAACACATGTTAACAAATTTTAAATTGGTTTCCTTGAAAAAGATGGCCCTGATTTTAGGTTGGGCCTTACAACATATTCTGGAAGCTTTAAATAAAAATGCAGTACAATTGACCTTTGAACAACACGGGTTTTAACTGCCATGGGTCCACTTATATGAAGATGTTTTTTCAATAAATATATTGGAAACATTTTTTTTAAAGATTTTTTGACAATTTGAAAAAACATTTTGTTTTCTCTTTATTGTAAAATGACGATATATAATACACACAACATATAAAATACGTGTTAATTAACTGTTTATGTTATCGGTAAGGCTTCCAGCCAACAGTAGGTTATTAGTAGTTAGGTTTTGGGGGAGTCAAAAGTTATAGGCAGATTTTGGCTGTAGGGGGAGTGGTGCCCCTAGTCCCCGGTTGTTCAAGGGTCAACTATATATAATAATTTGCAGTTTCTTGGTTTATGGCTTCTGGGTCAAAATGTGGGAAACTGAAAAAAGTCTTGCCCTGACTTGTTTTAAAAAACATCATGTCTCAAAGGTTTTGTCGAGGAGAATGGTAAATGCTAACTTCCCCAAACCTGTAAACTGCACAGCACAGACAGATGCTGTCAGAATCACCAAACAGAATAGGAAAATTTACCAAAGAAGCAAGATGCTTGAATCTTTTAAAGTTCAGTTAGTTGTTCTCATATCAATAACTGGAGCGTCATGTGAAACCTCACATAAAATGCTGGCAGGCAAGGACCTTCTGAACTGTCCCTTGAGGAAGTGAGACCATCAGGATGGGTTTCATACAGAACTGATTTTCTTTACAAAAGACCATGTAATTCCGTTTCCTCCTTCTAAAATACATAAGAAGCATGATTAAAGTTCTCTTTTTGTGACCACCAAAACATGGTTGAGCCAGCCCTGCATACCTTGATCTTTTGCTCTGTTTTTCTATGAAATGGTTTAAATATTTTATATTGCTCTGAGAAAATGTGTTTTTTCCTGAGGGTGTCTCATGCCGGAAAAGCTGGGGCAGCCTGGCTGGTGCTGTGGACGCTGGAATCAGGAGAGTAAGTGAAGATGCCAGATACCCTTTCAGCTTAATTCTACCAGCTCTGGAAATTATGAAACTCTTCTGGAATCCAAGCCGCAGACAAAGTGCAGATTGGAGGGAGCTCTGGGCCCTTGCACCCAGTGGTCTGCCATTGCTGGGACAGCCATAAGCATTCCATGGCGTCTCATAGCCTTGCCTCTTTTTCGTTTCCCCTGGACAACAGAAGGGTAATATTTTGGGTGGGAGGAAATAAGACCTCCCAGTTCAATTGCTTGTTCATAAGAATCTTGAGTCCAGCTGCATCTGTTCAGAGCTCAGTAAAGAACTCTTAGCTAAGTAGGAGAGACTGACCTTTCTTAAGGGCTCATTAAACATTGTCCCCAAGTAGCACTGGGGAGGAAAATCACTTATGACATGGCACCCATCTCCTCACCTGGGGTCAAAAGCATCACACACAGAGGGCTCTCTTAAATGGGCAAGTTGCAAGATGGAGGGTGATGGACTGGCCATCAGTGAGTCTCCCTGAAAACGTCTGCCCCCTATCTCTCCATTGCCTGCAGCCCTGGGGCCTGGGCTGAGCCTTCCAAACCCACTGCTTACCACTACCCCCAGGCAGGGGTTGACGGACTCCAGGGGGCATGGCTCCAAGGAACAGGATCATTGGTTCCCTTCCTTGCATGGACATCGCAAAGCTCTGTCCTTGGTCAGCCCTGTCTGAGATGCTGGTGTCCAGGGGACCCGGGAGGTAGTACAGGTCACGGAGAGCAGGGAGAGTCCTCAGGGATGGGTCAGCTTGGAGCCTGGGAGTGACGAGCCCCAGATGATTCCCAGAGGAGTTTCCAAACCAAAAAGGGGGGGAGTGGTCTGGAATGTTCTTCATAGAAGCAGTCCACTTCTGTTGCCCCAAGAAGACTGCATCCTCATGCTGCCGGGCTCCCTAGGGCCACAGAAGCCTGGGGCTCCATGGGCATTCATAGCGGCATCTCCTAGGGCACCTGAACAGGAGGCTGGTGGCCCTCTGACATCAATGTAAAGGTGTCTGACGGTCTTTGGCAATGACAGGGGCCCAAATGTGTCCATTTACCTCATTTAGAAGAGGGAGGGACAGGAGTGCACACGTGTGTGCAGCCTGAAGTGAGCAAAGAGGTCCCCATATCTGATTAGGAGAACTGCTCATACATGTGGTGTGGGTGTGTGGGCATGTGTGCACACAAAGAGAAGATGGACAGGAGGAAGCCAAGGGTCAGGACTCAGGTGCAGAAGTGTGGAAGTGGGCATAGCAGGCAGGGCAGATTCTTGTTCTGAAAGCAGGGTCAGTGCTCCCATCCAGGCAGCAAACAGACTACAGCAGTGAGGGGCCCGCACACTAAAGTGACATCAGTCAGGTCCTTGTGGGGTGAGAGTGTATCTGGGGACCATCCACCCCCACCCTCCAGACATCTCCCTGGCCTGCCACCCACCCTCAGAAGCTCTTGGAGCTATGTCCAGCAGACCCAGGGCCAAAGTGTCTTGCTGGGCTCCAGGAAGAGCCAGTCCTGCCACCCTTGGACTGGGTGGTACCCCCCAGAGTCCTGCCCTGTTGGACCAGGGGGATGCAAATGGCCTGGGGAAGCCGGAGCCTCCCTGGAGTAGGTTCTTACCTGGCTCTTTGGCCTGTGCCAGGACCTGGGCCCAACAGAGGTTCTGCTCCAGGTAGGACCTACCCCCAGGGCAGATGGTGGGAGAGAGAAAGGGGACCAGCTACTCAGGAAGGGTCTTGTGGAGGGGGATCCTCACACTTCACCCAGCTCCCCCTACTCGACATTAGAATTCAGAGCTCAATGCTGGGGTTTCTTGGCGGACTGCATTCGTTTTATAATCATTTGCAAACTTCAGGCCGTGAGTGGGAAGATCCAGGCTCCCCTGACCCACAAATGCTGTGAAGCCGGGAGAAGGGGAGCAGTCGGAGCGTCTCTCTTCAGAGCATGAACTCTTACACAGCACAGGAAGGTGGGCACCAAGACAGAAATCTACAAGGACCAGGAGAAAGTATAATTCTGGGCCCTGACCACACCAGGCTGTGCCTGCCTTGGAGGCGGCAGGTGGCTGTGCTCTGTTTGTGAGTTCTCGGGGGCCGACCCTCCCCACACTCGGTCAGTACTCCCAGGACTCACCTTCCTAGCAGGACACACTGCTACCTTTTGGCCACCGCAACTCGAAGTCTGGCCCAGCTGGGCAGACAGAATATAAACGGGGGGTGCCCCCATTTCTGGCTGGTCCAGCCTTTCCTTGCTTCTGTCCTGGGTGGGAAACAGGAGTAACGCTGCTGCACTGGGGCCTGTAGGGACCGAGGCAAAGCAGAGCAGGGAAGGCTCAGGGAAGCGCCCCCAGACAGCCTTCACCTGCAGCTGGAACTCTCTCCAACACCCCCCAGGAACCTACAGCTGCCGCAGGGAAGCTGCAGGAATGCAGTCCTGACCTGGCTGGAGCTGACAGCCAGCCCCAACTACAGCACTGAGCCGCTGCACCCTGAGTGCCCAGGACCCACAGTGAGCAGGGCACTTTGCCCACACAGGGGGACCAGCCCTCCCCACAGCCTCCACGCCCCAATGCCTTAGAGCAGGGCTCCACCCTCCTGCTGCCACAGCCTCCCCCTCCAGGCAGCCTTACTTCTGCCAAAGGGAGCCCCAGGCACTGCCTCCTGGGAGACTGGTTTGGGGAGTGGAGTGTGTGCAGGTTCCTTCTGAATGAGGAGGGCCATGCTCAGGCACACAGTGGGGAAAGGCCTACAGGGAAAGGTGCCCTGAGTCCACTAAACCTGGCCACCCCCTTGTAGTGGTGACTGAGAGCCCAGAGGGGCCCCAGTGTGGACACAAAGCAGCTTTGTATGTTTTCTTTGGCCTGTAGACCATCTTGAGGAGGGGCACCCACCCAGTGACACGGGCCAGACTCCCAGATGGCTAGGAACTCACTGTGGAGACGGGGGCTCCCCGGAGTGCCCAAGGGCCCCCGGAACTTTCCCCACAGCTGCCCACCAGGCCCCAGGGCCCAAGGGGCTGCCCCACAGCTGCCCATCTCTCAGATGCGCAACACCCAAAGCTCAAAAAGATCCAGGTGCCCACTGACAGGTGCCCCTGGCCCCTGGGACTGCTAGCAGGGTGGCTCAAGGGAGGGGAGATGGCAGAAGGGGACTGGGTAGGAGGGGAGTGGGAGTGGGTGAGCAGCCTGCCCAGGTGGCTGGAGGCCAGAGAAGGGCCATAACAGGGACTCCGGGCAAAGGAAGAGTGAAGGGCAGAGTGGGAGGCCAGGCAGTAAGGGGTGAGGGAGGGAGGGGAAAGGAGGCTTGCAGGGCAGGGGATGCCAGGGTGCCTGTGGAGGCAGCAGGCCTTATGGGCTCCAAAGTGAGAAGGGGGACAGCTGGTGAGAGATGGGAACTTGGCTGGGTGAGGTGGTGTGGGGAAAATGAAGTTCCTACGGCCAGGATCCTCACCTGACCATAAATTACTTATGATTTAATTGGCCTACTGCTAGGTGAATGCGTCCACACCCACTGGCAATGAGCTATTATTGACTGAGTCACTATATAAAGAGCTCTGCCCAGGGCTCTGGGAGGAGGCAGTGATACAGGTGGATTATGCACCTGAAGACTGCTGGATACAGACGTGCTTCTAGCACTTGATTTACCACCATGAGAATAAATGTGAGTATAAACCTTTTTACCCCAAGAACATTTTGTTGTCATTTGAATCCATAGTGAACTTGCCTGGGGCTGAAACCCTCAGGCACGACAGGTGGGAGGGCCCAGAGTTAGGTGCCTGTGTAAGGGTAGCAGGTTAGGGGGAAGAGGGAAGAGAAGGGAGAGGGGCGGGGAGTGGGCCAGGGTGCCGGGGTAATGGTAAGGCTGCTCTCTCTGCCTCTTGCCAATGAACAGAGTGAGACCCGGGGTTCTGGATGCTGAGTTCTGTCGCCTCTGTTCCCCTAGGATATGCCCTTGTGACCTCACAGACAGAGAATTCCAGGGAGAGAGAACCAGAAGCCCTGCCTGCTGCACCTCTGTGCCCACCGCAGAGATGAGGGAACCAAGGTCCAGGCAGAGATCATCTGAGGCAGTGCTCCAGCTGCACCCAGATGTGTTTGTCCCAGGGCAGGGCTGCTCTCCACAACCTGAACCAGCCTGTATTAGGCCCCGGTCAGGGTCTGGGGACCCTGGCTTCCGGCCCAGTCACTGTCTGGGAGCATGGCTGACTGGTGCTCCAGACTGGCACCTCCTTCCCAGGCACACCCTCCCTCTTCCAGTGGTTCCTTCATGGGAAGGGTCAAGAGGTTTGGCCAGCCCCTGAGCTTGGGTGTCTGGGAAATGTCTGGACTCAGGAATTTTCTGGAACAGGACACGTGTTTGTCTCTGGACATCCCTGGCCCAGGAGAGCCAGGGCGACAGAGGCAACGACGGAGTGTTTGCCAGGAAGCAGGAGCCTCAGAGTCCTCATGGGGCTCTGTGCCGGGACATGGTGAGCAGGCGTGGGTGCCCAAGCCCACCATTCTCCCTGGCCACCGCCCCAGGCCCAGGAGTAAGGGCCCTGACACCAGGTCAGAAACCTCTCTGGGAGCTAGCTTCTGTCATTCATCACTCACACAGTATTCATCATCCCTGTGCTCTCTGGACCCCAGGAACGGCCCCAAGGACACTTCCCAGCACAGTCGTGGAAATCACCTAAGTCTGGACACGGGACTGGGGCAAACCTGATGTGGAAAGGGGAGAGTCAGCATCCCTACCATGGGGCTGAATGATTAACAACAAAGCTTAACAACCAAGACCAGGAAACTGTGTTTTTGGGGTCCTGGGAGACTCACCTCTCGAATCCTGCCGACCCTCACATCTTCTCTTCTATATGCTCATTGTTTTCTAGCAAATGCCCAAGACCCCTGACTGCCAACAAGCCACCCCTGTCAGATCCCACCATCCCCTCCTCCATCCCCTTTGTCTCTGAGCGCTGTTGCAAAAACAACTCAGACTCTGGGGCCACCATGCTTCCTCCTCCACCAGCTCCAAGCAGTCCCCCAGGCCCTCCCATCCTCACCTGCCTCGTTAAAAAGTCTCCCTTGGCTGCTGAGAGGGGCCCAGTGCCTGCCCCGCAGTGAGGGAGCTAAGTCCATGGGGAAAGCACAACTGAGCCCCAGACAGGATGTGGGGTCAGAGAGCCAGGAGGGCACAGGTACTGCTCCCCTGCCCAGGTGGGCACAGGGGCAGCGGGTCCAGCCTCCCAGGACCCGCAGTGGCCCAGCTTGGCAAGGCCGTGCCTGTCTGACCCCTGTGCACCTAAGGATGGTGGGGATCCATCAGGCGCCCCCTCCAGCACTGGGGGCTCTACATCAGGGGCCACACAATGATCCCTGAGCCAGGGCTGGGGGAGGAGGCTGGCAGGGAGGAGCCTGGCCCAGGCTGTCAGGACAGGGCTCTTCCGGATGTCAAGTACAGATCCCGGAAGCCCCTGGGTCCTGGGTGCTGAGCCCCACCTCCCCACCCTTCTGCAATCCTGGGGAAAGAGAAGAATCCTGACTTAAGCAAGACTGGGTTCTCCAAACAGTCATCAAGTACTGGAAAAAAATGAAGAAGCTAGAGCCCATCACACCTGAGGTTATGAGCTGGGGTGTGACCCGCCCCATCAGTGGGAAGGCTTGGACCCTGGGTGCTGCACCCCGCAAGTTTAGAGGTGAAAGGAAGCAAGCTTACAGAAGGGACTGGGGGGACCTGGCTTCCAGTAACCACTGTGGTTAGTCTGCAGCGGAGATGACTGTGGTGTGGCACGAGGGTGAGCACTCAGAGTGAGAACGAGAGTGCGTGCGTGGGAGCGCCCCGAGAACGACTCATGTCAGCCAGAGGCGGAGACAGCCTTTCAGGAGAGGAAAGGATGTGACTGAATGTTCTGTCACCCATGACCCTGGGCTTGTTCACCGTGACTTCTCAGGCGCAGGCAGGGGTCCCAGAGATACAGGCCGCTTGCTGCCTGTGCTCAGGAGGCCCTGATACCCTGCAAGGGGCAGCCCTGTGCTGGGCCCTGCAGATGCGGGAGGAACCACGGTGCTGCTCCGACCACAGGCGCTGCATAGAGAAGGCAGATATCTGAGGAGATAAGGTGCCTGTAGCCTCCTGCGTGAGGCAGGGGCCAGTGCTGTCACTGTGCATGGCTCCCTCCCCCAGCCTCTGGGGGGGGGGGGGGATGTGTGCCTGCTGGCCCAGGCCCTGGGTCACAGACAAAGGAGGATAGAGAGACTCAGGTGATCTGCCACAGAGACAGTGGCCCGAGCTGGCGGGACGGTTGGGGGGGGGGGGGGGAATAAAAGCCCTACTGGCTAAACGGGGGGAGGGGGACACGGTGGTTCGGATTTGCAAAAGAAAGAGACTGAAAGAGTGAGTTCCAGGGGCAGCTGCCCTCTGTGTAGAGTATACTTCAAGGGTCAGTGGGGAGAGGATTTCAACTTTTTGCTGGGCCTTGAGAATGAACTCCCAAGTGACTCAGTTTCCCCAACAAACCAATGACATAAATAAAAGAAAAGACAAGGGAGACTGTTCTAGAATGCAACATGTGCCCTCATTTGGGTCCTGACCTGATTTGAACAAACCAGCTGTAAAAAGACACTTTTGAGACTATTGGGATGGTCTGAGTATGGATAGAGTGACAGGTAATACAAAAAAATGACATTTAATTTTGTTAATGTGATGGTGGCATGGTGGGTGCGTTAAAGTGTCCTTAACAGAAGAGATGCACCCTGTAATGTTGTTAGGCTGAGCTGTCATGAAGTCAGTGGAGCTAGCGGTGGGGAAAAAATCCACGGGAGAAGGTAGGCGGGAGCTGATGTGGCAGCGGGGCAGGGTGTCCCATGGGCAGGGTGAGGTCCCCCTGCAAGCCACCACCGGACTGGGCTGCAGTGGGGGCCACGTTTCTGCTCTGGCAGAGTCAGAAGCAAGCAGGTCTAGCCCCTTGGGGACCTCTTGGGCCTATTAGGGCCATGGTGGGTGGGAACTCAATGTGGTTTAGGTTCCACTGGAGTTCTTTGAGACATGACCCCAAACTGGAGAGCAGAACATCCTGGTCACATATTTTAGTGAACCCCAAAAAGTAAGAATCGTCGCAGGTTTGTACTTAACCTTGGCCGACCTAACCTGTTATCAACTTTCCCATGTTGACTTCTGTGTATTCAACTTTCCAATGGCCCCATCACCTTGGCCACAATGCAGACCAACACACCCACCCCTTTCACACCTCCAATCCAGAGAGATCCATTAGCTGTCAAATCAACACTGAACTATGAGCTATTCAGGCATCTGCCCCTTTTGGTCTGTATTGCCATAGTTTTGCTAGTCATGGGACTGCCTCACTGAGGTTAGTCCGTGTTGTTTTATGACTGTAGATGGAAAATGGGAAAATGAAAGCATCGACACCAATGACAGGAAGCAACAATGCAGACAAGACGGAGATGGAAATCATGAGAGGTACGGAAGCAACCCTGAGCCCCAGTCAGCGGCCCCTTGGACGTAAGCCAGCCGACCGCGCTCCCGCGTGGACAAGACACAATCATGCAGATTGAGCCTAAGCTGCAAGCTGTCACTAGGGATTTTGCTCTATTTTCAACTCGGCGGGAAACAATCCATCCCACACTCCTTACCTTTTTCCCACTAACACTGAGTCCATTTATTGTTAGACTTGATTCAGTGCTGATTTTTTTTTTAGTTCACTGTACTGTTTGCAATTTACCATGCAGATTTGAAGAATACTATGAAAACATCAAGTAATATAATTTTTTCCCTTCCTTTCCAATACTCCATTAAGAGAAAAAAAACTTTTTCCCCCTTCAATTATCTAAACCAAAAAAAAAAATTTTTTTTAAACAGTTCACCGTTTCTCCCAACCCTCACCCCTTGCCTCTAGCAACCATTAATCTTTTCTCTGAGTTTTGAGCTTGGTTTTTTTTTTTTTTTTTTTTAGATTCCACATATGAGAGAGGTCATAGGGTGTTTGTCTTCCTGTGTCTGACTTATTTCACTTAGCATAATGTCCTTGGGGTCAATCCATGTTGACACAAATGGCAAGATTCCATTCTTTTCTATGGCTGAGTAATATTCCATTGTGTATATATGCCACATCTTTATCCATTCATCCATTGATGAACACAGGCTGTTTCCATATCTTGGCTATTGTAAATAATGCTACAGTGAACATGGGAGTCCATATATCTTTCTGAATTAGTGTTTTCTTTGGATAAATAGAAGTGGAATTGCTGGGTCATATGGTGGTTCCATTTTTTATTTTTTGAGGAACCTCCATGTTTTCCATAGTGATTGCACCAATTTACATTCTTGCCAATAGTTCACCAGAGTTCCCTTTTCTCCACATCCTCACCAACACCTGTTATTTCTTGTCTTCTCAATACTAGCCATTCTAACAGGGGGGTGTGATATCCCATTGTGGTTTTGATTCGCATTTCCCTGACGACTAGTGATGTTGAGCATCTCTTCATGTACCTGTTGGCTGTCTGTATGTCTTCTTTGGGGACATATCTAATCAGATCCTCTGCCCATTGTTTAACTGGGTTGTTTGGTTTTTTGCTATTGAGCTGTATGAGGTCTTTATATGTTCTGGATATTAATCCCTTACCAAATATATGTTTTGCAAATATTTTCTCCCATACAGTAGGTTGCCTTTTCATTTTGTTGATGGTTTCCTTTGCAGAAGCCTTTTAGTTTGATATAGTCCCACTTATTTATTTTTGCTTTTGCAGCTTTTGCTTTTGGTGTCAGATTCAAAGAATCATCACCAAGACCTAGTCAAGGAGCTTATCATCTATGTTTTCTTCTAGGAGTTTTATGGTTTAGGCCTTATGTATAAGTCTTTAATCCATTTTGAGTTCATTTTTGGGTATGGTGTGAGAGAGTGGTTGTTTCATTCATTTATATGTGGCTGTCCAGTTTTCCCAGCACCATTTATTGAACAACTGTCCTTTCCCCATTGCATACTATTGGCTCCTTTGGTGTAAATTAATTGACCACATATTCACGGGTTTATTTCTGGGGTCCCTATTTTGTTCCATTGATCTATGTGTCTGTTTTTAAGTGCCAATCCTGTTTTAGTCACTATAGCTTTATAATATAGTTTGAGGTGCTGCCTTTTAAATGCTGCTGTGTTCATCTTCAACTAGTCTCTCCCCAAGTCTAACATAGACCGCACATGGCTCCCAGTGAGGGCTTCCTAAAATACAGGCCTGGCCCTGGTCCTGTCTGGGCAGCAAGTGCCAGGCAGGTTTGGTGTCCACTAAACTCCCGACGGGCCCTAGAGTCCACACGCCCTGTGGACCAAGAGCCAAGAAGCACTGGCTGCCTTCCAGCTGCCCTCACCCAGCTCCATTAGACAGGGGCTGGCCCTGGCTCTGGGTTCTCTCAAGATGTCTCGGCCCTGCCATTGCCCTCACCAGCGTCTTCCTTCCCTTTGTGAAGCGAAGCGCTGCCCCCCTTGCCTGGTCTACTGTCGTCTCCCTGAAAGCCTTTGATCACAGCTGCTCCGCCAAAGGTTTCTCCTGTCACCACTGAAGGGCATCACACAATGGGCTGAAGCACCACACCCCCATCCCTGGCTGGCTTCCCCTCCTTGACCCCTTCTTTCCCAGCTCAGGGACCTAGATGACTCTGCCCTCTGCTGCTAACTGACCACTCCGATCCAGGGGAACAGGACAGATTAGAGAACCCTTAGCTTTGTTTCTTGTAGGGAAAAAGAAAATCAGCAAACATCCAAATAAACATAGACAAAAAAGAAAAAAACGTTCTCCCATAAGCGCATGCTCAATATATTAAACAGACCCACCTCTCCCTTGCTCCCTTCAAGGATTTACCTCTAGCAGCCAAAGTCTTCCAAGACTGGTGAATGCATAGAGTCCGTTTTATAATTTGCTTTTTTTCATTAGGGCTATATATACATGTGTGTGTGTGTGCACATATATATATATATATATATATATATATACAGTCATTCCACCCTAGTACATAGCCTTCATAATTATAATTTTAAACCACAATATGTTTTATTAAGTGTATGTCCCAGTATTTATTTAACTACTGCCCATTTATATATCATTTAGGCAGTTTTTCCTTCTTTGGGAATTACTGTTTTAAAATATACCCCCTAAAGGAGGATTCACTGTGTCAAAGGGCATTGTTTTCATGGCCCTTGATACATACAATTAGATATCTCTTCCTGGGGAATGAAGAGGGGGTTTGTATCAATTCCCCTGTCTGGATCAGTGATTCTCAAAGTGTAGGTCAGGCACCCCTGAGGGGTTCCAGGGACATTTTTGGGGAATCCACAGAGTCAAAAGTATTTTTATAATAATATTAAGATATTAGCCATTTCCACTCTTTTCCTATCATGAGTATACAGTAGAGTTTTTCCGAGGTCCATGATACGTGGTATCACAACAGATTGAATGCACAAGTAGAAAGGAAAGGTCAACCATCTTTATTAAGCCAGATCAGAGAGATTTGTGAAACTGTAAAAATAATGCCTCTCTTCTTACTAAATTTATTTTTTGTTTTGGAAAATGTAATTGTTTTTCTTTCTTTTTTTTTATTTACAATTTATTTTGGTATCATTAACCTACAATTACACGTGCAATATTATGGTGACGGAATTGTTTTTCATACAAATGTTATTTATGTAAATATTTTAAGACTTTGCTTTAATTTCTAACATAGTAAATACTGAGAGATAACTACATAAAGGGAGTCCTTAATAATTTTTAATAGTGTAGAGGGGCCCTGAAGTCACATAGCTGGAGAACTGGTGGCCAGGACACGATGTGGCAGGGTGCAGGGTCTGAGGGCGGCTTGTTCTGACCACCACCTTCCAGCCTGTGTCTCAGGCAAGTCATCTGGGACAAGATGCAAAGCTAATCTTCACTTGTTCCTTGTTATCTTTCTTCCCCATTTTTATTTCTTCTGCTTTTCCCACCCCCTCTTCCTGGCTTTTCTCCCTTCCCTTCCCCCAGCCAAAACTCTAAGAGGGAAAGCAGCACCATAACAGCACCTAGCCTTCTTCATAAGAATCGAAATGTTTTCCTGTATCTAAATAGACTTAATGACGTGCGAAATAGGCTTTTCATTATTACTCATTCCATTCAGAAGAGGTAATGTGTATTTTAAAAACACATCTTCTCATGTAATCAATCAACTGAAAATGAAAATGAGATTTTTTTCATATCAAATTGGCAGAGATTTATGAAACAGCAATTCTTGGTGCTGGCTGGCAGAAGTCTACAGAGAAGGACATCCTCACTCAGTTTCTAGAAGGCGATTTGGCAGCATGCCTTTAGAGCCTCAAAAATAGCCTGGTCTTTGACCTAGAGGAACATAAATATCTATCAGCTCCACTTTGTGCCAGATTCAACTTAGATCCTGAAAAGTGAGTGTAAGAAGGGATTTTTTTCCTCAGTCTTTGTGCCCAGAGAAGAGTAAGAGGGATTTCACTGGACTTCAGGGAGAGATGACATCTTCAAAGGCAAGTTCTCCAGCAAGCAGGAGGCCAGGGCCTATAGAGAGGGGGAAATGTGGGGGATCCACGCGGGTGCCGGGACCCTGAAAGCCTGGTAACTACCTGGAGCGCTCTGTGTTGGAATGCACTCCTGTTCTCCCTAAGCCTTTAGTAACATGATGACACGGTCATGTCCACAGTAGCTGCCCCTGGCCCCGGGTAGGCTGCACGCGTCCTGGGGCCTGGTCCCCCCACCCCACCCCCTGACAGAGTGTAGATGGCGGTGCCAGTGCCCATCCATGACAGCCCTTTCTCAGTGTTTCCATGGCAACAAACAAGCCCTTGCTCTGGCCTGGGAGCCATCCTGTCTCCTGAGGGGGGCTTAGCTTAGCCCTCTTATGGCCTTTTATCTGTTGGTTTTAAAGCTTAGTTTTCAGAAAAAAGTTATTTGCCTTCATTTCATGTCACTGGCAGTAGTTCTGTGCGCTGACAACTCCTCCTCCCAACTTATCTCTTCTTGAGACAAAAAAGAATCCTTGGAGATAGGTGTGTGACAACGACCAGCCTGGGCCCCAAAATAGCTCTGGGTACCCCTCTGGGAGGCTCCTTTGCCTCCATTACCCACCTCATCTCCTTCAACAGAAGCCTAATGAGTATAGAGGACACAGCGCCTCATACCCAAGTTGCACCTACGTTGTCAATTTAGAAGCCTCTCTAGCTTGAAGACCAGCTGCTCCCCTTACACTGTACTCTCAGAATCTATAATCTTCACATTCTCTGGAGCTCCTGGAGCTCAGTGTCATATCTGGCAACCTTTTCAACATCCCAACAGAAAGAATGGTGAGAGTCTTCCCCACCCCCCCACCTTTCACCACTAAGTAGCTGGGTGACCTTTGAAATAAGATATTTTACTCCTCTAAGCCTCCTTTCATCCCACAAGTATTTATTAAGCACCAGTCGAGGGCCAAGCAGTGACTTAGGAAAGTTGCTAGAGAAATAGCAGGAAACAAAACAAACAAAAATCCCTGCCCTCAGAAGCTTCCATTCTAGTGGAAAGAGACAGACAACAGACAAATAGCTAATATACCCAAGGTCAGGTGGTGCCAGGTACCGAGGAGAAAATTAAAGCAGAGAAGGGGACTTGGGAGTGACAGGATCAGGGTTGAAACATGAAATACAATAGCCAGAAAAGGCCACACTGAGAAGGTGAGCAAAGACCTGAAGATGAATTCAGTTCCTTGTTTATAACATGCAGATGATAATATTTATCTCATCAAATCATTGTGAAGATGAAATGAGTTAATACACACAGAGCACTTAGAGAAATGTCTGGCCCATTGTAAGTGCTTAATAAATATTAGCTATGGTTTTCATCATTACTTAAATAAATGCTTTTTTGAAAACTTTAGTGTTTTTCAAGCATCTAATTTGGTTCTGGGAATTCAAAGATGGCAAATGTGGCATGCAAGCCATTACACTCTCTCAAAAAACCAGGACATCGCTAATCAGTTACTGCAGTCTTTCTCCCTGAGCAAGGAATCCTTCTTAACATAGCTCCCTACCCAGCCTTATCGAACAATTGGAATTGTCAGGTGAAAAGAAAAACGTATGTGCCATCCCTTGATATAATGGCAGTTAGGGACAGATTCCTCTTATATGCCCCCACTGTTCTTAAACATTTTACTATGTGACAGTCATTTCCTCCACCAACAAGTGCTGTCATCCATCTCATTCATTCTTCCTGCAAAATGATAATCTCCATCTGCTTTGAGTAGCAAAGAATAATTCATAGTCCACTATGGAAATTACATAAAAGAATACAAACCACCCTACACCAATATTGTCCAATGAGTGTGTGTTATTTCCTCAGGGATCACCCAGTCAAAAGACCTTGACTTCCTATTATGTTTCCTTGATGTGACAACAGGTCTGATTCCTTGTGTGACAGTGGTTGAGATATACTCAGGACAAAAACTGGCTTTCACACAGACTCCTGTTCCCCTCACATAACTGTGAAATTTCTACAACCTAAACACAGGCTTTTTCTCACTGCACTTTCTCTTGAGCCTGTTCAAGACAGCACCAGTGTCTAAATTTAGTAGCACATTAGTAATATGACTACTCAGGGGCCTATTAACCATCAGTTCAGTGGAAATTTTCTTAGAACTGTAAAACAAAACCAAATACAATTCAAGTGTAGAGAATGAGCACACTTACCCTTGGTAGACCAGATGTCCACAAAGGAGACATGTGGGAAAATGCAGCCAGAAAAGACTATGCCCATGTCTTCAACCCAGAGGCTCTCTAATTTTCCTTAAGAGAAAGTCTCAATGCCTAGGCCAGTGAGAGGTCTTGTCCTAGCATTAATCTGAAAGCTGGGTCTTATTCCTAACTTCTGATTTTTTTAATATCAAACTTGTAAAAAATATGAAAGACAAACACCCATTTACCCTTCACCAATTTCATATATACACACATATATGTATATTTTATATATATATATATACATGTACATGTATATCCATGCCCTTTTTACTGAAAAAAAAATGTTGCAAATGTAAGGACACTGTCACCCCTAAATGTTCACCTGCTTCTACTAAAAGAAAAGGAATATTCTGTTATATAACCACAAACCATCATCACACTCAAAAAATTTAACATGGGTGCAATAATATTATCTAATAGACAGTGCTTATTCAAATCCCCCCAATTATCTGCAAACTGTCCTTTATAACCTTTTTAAACAAATTATTATCCTGTATCCAATCCAGGTTCACACATTATTTAATATATTTTTATCTACAGCTGTTCCCATATTTTTTTTCTTTGATGACATTGACATTTTTTAAGGGTCTTATGGACTGTTCCCCAGTCTCTGTTTGCCTAATTGCTTCCTCATGATGTAATTCAGATGAACAATGTTTGGCAAGAATACTACTTAGTGATGGTGTGTCCTTCCTAATACATCATATCAGAAGGCACAGAATGTTAGTTTGTCCCATTATTTATAATCTAGTTTTGATCATTTAGTTAAGGTTATGTCTGACAGATCTCTCCACTGTAATTAATACATAATCTGCAGAGTGGTACTTTGATATTGTGTGAACATCCTGTACCTGACGACGCTTCCCCACTTCCCTGATGGCTTTAGCATCAGTTGATGATATTGACTGAATCAGTTAGTGTGCGAGTCTTTACAAAATGATTTTCCAATTCTACCATTACTGCTTTATGTATTAGCTGACATTCTTCTGTGAAGACTGTTGAAATCTGGGATTTTAACTGTCAAATCACATTTAAAACAGCCAGAAATCTTGCACTGGGAGTGCAATGGTAAGCACAACTTCCTTCTCCTCACACTTCTTCCCCTCCAACTGCTCTGCTCCACTTATCGAGTGCTCTGTTCCCAGCACTGTATTAAGTGTTTTATGTACATTGGATCTTTACTCCCAACCATCCTAGGGTGTAGGTGGTATTAGTCTCATTTTGCGAATGCGGACATTGAAATGCAGAGAAACAGCTTGCCCAGGGTCATCTGTAAATGACAGACCTGGGATTTGAATCCAGATCCATTTGACTGGAAAGGCTGTGTTCCTGACCAGTCACATTCCCAAGCATTGTGTTGTCACTTTTTGTATACATGTATAACAATTCAGGCAAATAGTAATCCTTGACTTTTGTTGATTCCTAGAGAACTTTTCATCCTCACTCCTGAGTATTAGCAGTGCATAGTTAAAAGGCCAGAGGAATTGGATCAAAATAGTGACAATGGGATCATGGATCATTTTTATTTTCCTCATGACTTATTTGTATCTCCCAAGTTTTCTACAACGAATATGCATTGATGGTTTGAGCAAGTTTCTATTGTCAGACTCAGAAAGGCTCTTCCTAAGGGTTATCTGTCCTAATGAGAGCCAGGCGCATAGGTTTAGCACATGGGCACATACCTGGGTTTATGTACTAGTAAGTGGCGTTTTAGTGATATATATTGGATTTGTTCTACCCCAAACCAACTGGAAGAAAGAATCCAATTCAACCAATGTTTCATTTTCCCAGAGTCCTATTCACAGACTGGCTCTGTGGGACAGTCTGGCAGCTTTCAAGGACAGAGAAGATTGTGCTTTGGACCTCATGTCTACAACGTTACAGCAGGAAATGCAAGAGACAGTGGAGATGCAATGAGAGGGACAGGATAACAAATGCTTGGCAACAGAATGAGAGGATTGCCCATCATTGGCGAAGGACAGAAACAGGAGAGGTCACTGAGACTCCCAGACATTTCTAGAAAGGAAGTCAGAATCACAGACCAAAAAGTCATTACTCTGAGAGATTTTATAAGACTCCAGGGCTTTATAACTTTCCTATGTTTCTTATTTTTGTTACCCTCTGTCTGTTTCCCTCCAGACTTCAGCAGAAGGGGAAGAAATGGAAAAAAGAGTCAGCAGGGAGATTGAAACACAGTGTAAAATCACATATAATTCTGAATAACAAAAAGCCACCATAAAGCAGATCTTCAATGTAAAGAGCTTGGAGGTCAATTACTTACATTCTCCTAAGAAAAAAGCTGAACAAACTGAAAACCAACTTTTCTTAGATTCATTAGAGAATTGAGGTCATAGGGCAAAGCACCGCCCTGAAATCTGGCGAGGTAGGGGAATACAGAGAATCATGACTTACCGGGAACAAAAGCCGCCACTGGAGCCAACAACTGGTAGGAACACTCAAATGGTTTGATGAATTTTTGGAGGCTGAGTGTGGACGAGCTGGAGAGTTAAAAACTCGGGGAGTCCCAGTGTTAAGGAGGTCCCACACTTTCCTGCGGTTTACCTCCAGGAGCCGCACCATGTTCTCACTGGGAAGGTAGGAAGAAAATCCCCTTGCCTGTAGCAATGGTAAAAGTAAAATGATAAAAGTAACCATTTTAAAATAAACTCAGGGGAAATGTAACCATTTTGAAAACTCAGAGCATTCTGTTCTCCTTAGCAAAGGCCTGCCATCTAGGGAAACTGCTTTACCAGAGCCTTATCTGCCCTGGGGGAAGGGCAACGTCCCTCCAGCCTTCCTGTCTCTGCTTTCTTTACCCATTTGTTCTTGCAGTGCTGTCTACTCTTTCCATTAGGAGCTCTTAACATATTAATCACAGTTATTTTAAATTCCCTATCTGATAATTCCAAAATACGTGTCATATCTGCATCTGGTTCTGATGTTTGCTTTGTCTCTTCGACTGGGTGTTCTGTTGCCTTTTATCACGCCTTGTAATTTTTTGTTGAAAGCTGGATATGATGTATGTGCTACTAGGACCTGAGCTAAACCAGGCTTTTAGTGTGAAGCTTTTTTGTTACTTTGACTGGGATCTAGGCTACATTTAATATTTGATGTTGCTGTCGGTGCCAGAGACTTCAGTTTCCTCTAGATTCCTGATTTTATTTTATTTTATTTCTCCACTGTTGTTTTTGGATGTCCCCAAGAACTCCACCTTAAATAGAGCCTGTGTCTCACAGCTTTCTGGACTGTAATCTACTTTGACTATACTGCAGTCTGTTGATGTGGTGGTAAGTGCAGTAGATTAAAGAATGTCTCTCCAACATTCATGTCCACCTGGAGCCTCAGAATGTGACCTTACTTGGAAACAGGGTCTTTGCCAATGTAATTAGTTGCATTAACATGAGGTCATACTGGATTAGGGTGGACCCTAAAACCAATGACTGATGGCCTCATAAGAAGGGGAGAGGGCCCATAGGGATGCACACGTGAAGAAAACCAGTTAGGGTATTGTTGAGCTGAACAGCACTATCGATCAACTGGATCTAACTGGCATTTGTGGAATGCTTCACCCAACAACCACAGAATACACATCCTTCTCAAATTCACAAAGATAGACCACATTCTGGGCTATAAAACAGATCTAAAGAAGTTTAAAAGGATAGAAATCATATAAATTATGCTTTCAGGCCACAGTGGAATTAAACTAGAAATCAAGAACAGAAAGATAGCTGTAAAACCAAAACACTTACAGATTAAACAACATATGTTTAAGTGACATATGGGTGAAATATGTATCAAAAGACAAAATTGTTTGGAAATATTTTAAATGAAAATGAAAAAACTTACCAAAGTTTGTGGGATGCAGCAAAAGCAGCACTTGGAGGGAAACTTAGCATTTAATGCACATGTTATAAAAGAAGACAGATCTAAAGTGAGTGATCTAAGCTTCCACCTGAAGAAACTAGAAAAAGAACAGCATATAAATTCAAACCAAGCAGAAAAAATAAATAATAAAAATTGGAGCAGAAATCAGTGAAATTAATAGAAAAATATCAACAAAGCCAAAAGCTTGTTCTTTGAAAAAAAATCAATAAAATTGATAAACCTCTAGCAAACCTAACCAAATAGAGAAGATGCTAATCACTAATATCAGAAAAGAAAGAGAGGCAATCACTACTAATTGCATGGACATTAGATGGATAATACAGGAATATTATGAACTCTGTGCTCACAGATTTGATAATTTAGATGAAATGGACCAGTTCTTTAAGAGGCATACTCTTCCAAAAGTATTTCTCCTCATACAAGGAGAAATAGATCATCTGAATAAGTCTATTCAAAGAAATTGAATCAATAATTAATAACCTTTCAAAAAATGAAAACATCAGACCCAAGTAGTTTCACTGGTGAATTCTACCAAACATTTAGGGAAAAATGATAACAATTTCCAGAGTAAAATGTTACAAGAATTAATGATGAATGTGAATGATATTTATTTTATGTACCAAAATAATTATTAAGAGCTTTCCAATAGATAAATCAGGAAGAAGACTGATGGTTAAAAGGGAAGGTATTAGTTAGCTAACTTTAAGAAAAACAAGATATCCTTTATAGTGCAACACATAATGTAAAGATTTAAATGAAAATATTAAACAGAATAATAGCATTCAGATTTTATCAAAATTCTAATCATTGTAAAATTGTTTGATCTATTTGCATTTGTAACATTAAATAGCCTTTAAGATGGCTATCTAATTTTTAGTTACACAGTTCAATTATACATTTAGACTATGAATTATTGAAGTAATAGCCCAGGTTGGGGATATCTCAAAATTTTACAAGAAAGGAAATTTTTTAAATCATGTAAAACAAAATCCATGAAATACTTGATAAGGATTAATATGCAGAATATATAGAAAACTCCTAAAACTAAAAAAACAAACAAGCAGAAATAAACAACCTAATAGGCAAATAGACACTTTTCGAAAGAAGATATACAAATAGTCAATAAGCACATGAAAAGATGCTCAATATCATTAGGAAAATGCAACCAAAACCACATTGAGGTACCACTTCATACCCTTTAGGATGGCTATTATATATTTTTTTTAAAAAGAAAATAACAAGTGTTATGTGAGGATGTGGAAAAATTGGAACCCTTCTGTACTGCTGGTGGGAATGTAAAATGGAGCAGCTGCCATTGGAAACAGTATGGCAGTTCCACAAAGAATTAAAGATAAAATTACCAAGGTCCAGCAATTCCACTTCTGGAACTGAAAAGAACTGAAACCAGAGACACAACAGATATTTGTCCACCCATGTTTATAGCAGCATCATTCACAATAGCCAAAAGATGGAAGCAACAAGATAAAGTGTCCATCTTCAGATAAATGGATAGACAAAATGTGTGTGTGTGTGTGTATACATATATGATGAAACATATACATATGTATATATATATATACACACATATATGATGAAACATATACATATGTATATATATACACACATATATGATGAAACATATACATATGTGTGTATATATATATATATATATATATATATATACATGCACACACACGTATAATGAAATATGAGCCTTAAAAAGGGGGGAAACTCTAACACATGCTACAATGTGGATGAATCTTGAAAACCTATGCTAAGTGAAATAAAACAGTCACGAAAAGACAAATACTGTATGATTACAATTATGAGGTAGACAGAGTAGTCAATTCATAGACAGTAAGTTGAATTGTGGTTGTCAGGAGCTGGAGGATGGAGGAATGTAGAGTTAATATTTAATGAGCACAGAGTTTTTCAGTTTTACAATATGAAAAAAGTTCTGAAGATGTATGGTGGTGATGGTTGCACAACAGTGAGAATGTTTGTAATGCCATCAAACTATACACTTAAAAATGGTTAAAATGTTAAATTTTATGTTTTGTATATTTTCCCACAATTTTTAACATAACTAATAATAAAAATCCATGATACAGTAACATAATTAATTGACCAAATTGGGACACTTTAGGTTGTGAAAGTAGATGGTTTTAATAACTACATGCAGACACCGGGGGTAAATGTTACTGTCCTAAGTAGCCTGTGTGGTCCCAGATTTCCTGCTCCTAACTCAGTTGAAAAGAACTGTCTTTTTAGTCTGGCAACTATCCGGTAGAGAAACTATAGGAGAAATCTCACATTTAACAGTGCTAAGAAATAATGATTACTGTTCCATAACCTCAAACTTTTGGCCACTAAGCCTTTATAATAAATTTGCCACCATAATTTTTGGATAAATTTCAGATTTCTGGTTTTATCTCAGAAGTCCATTCTATTCCAAGACCCTCACCTTTGGTTCCCAGGCACAGTCATCAGCACGTGTATATGGGGCCCACCTTTACCTTCCTGCCTCTCTCCCCATCCTACCCCAGCTTCTTCCATCTCAATCCCATCCATCCTTTAAGGTACATCCCCCACAAACATCCCCTCATTTGTCCAGCCTTTCTTGATCCGCCAGGTGGAATTGCTCCACGCCCAAACTTCAGTGAAACCTTATTTGGCATGAGGATAACATGAGATAAGAATCTAGATTATTGAGTGAATGTTGCTGATATCTGCTTAGCTGCCAACCCTGAAAAATAAACCTACTTGAAATCATTGACCAGCCAAAAGGAAAACTACCTTGGACCCCCCACCCACACCCCCAGTGTAAACTCCTCCAGCAGTACTTTGGGTTTTCTAGGAGTTTGTAGGGGACTTAAAGCTGCAGTATGGAGAAAGAACTTGATTTGATTCTTGGCCATGGTGGGAACCAACATTCCTCTGCATACTTTTCATATACAGGAAGTGGTACTTCTCACCCTCCCAGAGCTCAAGCTCTGACTCACTAGGGTACGCCACCCCCAGGGCCTGGCCTCCATGTCACTAAGGCCGTGAGCAACACAGTAAGATGCCTGGATGAAAAATTCCCCTGTGGCGGGGAGCGGGGAGGGCTGGTCGTGAGAAGGGCTGCTCTCGCCATTCATGTGGTTTTGTCGGGATGCCTGGATGCCACAGGCCTCGGCCAGGTTACCTTGATCACACATAATCGTTGTAGATTTTTAAAAAGAGTGCTAAAGGTCGCCTTTAAGTATTTCACATGTCTCATTAAGTATTTCACACCCCTACCCAAGTTAATAATATCACCTCTGTTTTTCCCATAGTACATTGTGAGTGTGGCTATATGCTGTAAAAAGTTGGTTTCTTTTAGGTTTTTTGCATATATTCAGCTAACATCATGCTTGATATATACCAGGATTGCCCTCCTATAGCCATGAATCCCTGGGGTCACCAACATAATGTAAAGATAACAAAGACTAATTTTATTTACAGGAAAGTGGATGCTTTAAGTAGCCTCATGAAACCAAACGGCAACATTATAGCATATTATGCAACATCTCAAACCTGTGTCAAAAAAGCATATACTTTGACCACTTCACACTCACTAGGATAGCTATACTCAAAAACACAGAAAATACCAAGTGTCGGAGAGGATGTGGAGAAACTGAAACCCCCATATGTTGCTGATGAGAATATAAAATGGTGCAGCTGTTGTGGAAAACATTTTGGTGGTTCATCAAAAGGTTAAAACACAGTGACCATACGGCCCAGCAATTCCACTCAGGTATATATACCCAAAAGAATGGAAAACAAATAAAGTCAAATAAAGACTTGGGTAAGAACTTTCATAGCAGCACCCTTCACAAGAGGCAACATGTAGAAGGAACCCAGCTGTTCATCCATTGATAAATGGATAAGTGGGCTGTCATATATTCCAACAATGTCCTATTTAGTCATAAGAATGAAATAAGGATACATCTGCAACATGGAAGAACCTTGGGAACATGCTAAGTGAAAGAAGCCAGACACAGAAGGCACATGTTGTATGATTCCATTTCTATGAAATGTCCAAACAGGCAAATCCAGAGACAGAAAGCAGGTTAATGACTGCCCCAGCCTAAAAGGGAGGGGAAATGGAGAGTGACTTGCCTAATGGGTATATTTCCTTTTGAGGTGCTAAAAATGTGGTTTTACAGCATTGTTAATGTATTGAAAGCCACAAAGTGTACACTTTAAAATGGCTAGAGTGTTGAATTTTGTTATGTTAATCTTACCTCAAATTTTTTTTGAAGTGTGTACTTTGACTAAAGCAAGTGTTTGTCACAGAAACTCCTTCTCTCCTTGCAACAGTTCATAATCCTCTCAGGTCAAAGCCCCTTCTCCAAAATCCATCTCCAAAGCCACACACATCCCAAGATGCCTGAGGGCTGAAGGCCGCACAGGAGAGGTCAGCCTGCAGCATGACCTTTGCCCCTGAGTTGGACCTTTGTCCTACTGCTTTCTCATCACCCTCAGAATCTGGAGGTCATGCCAGCCCCAGAAGGACGCAGGGCTTTCCAATGCCCTGGCATTGAGGGTATCACAGAGTCCTCCCAAATTCTCAACATCAATTGATGAAACAAAGGTCAACAGTGAATGGACTCCACATGAAGACAGAACATTCTAAACCAGAGGTCTGTTTACATCAATAACAGAGTTGCAGGTAATATGAAAAAGAAGGAAATATATTATACTATCTTTTATATAAGAAAGAAGAAAAATGAGAATACATGTGTTATTTTCATGAAATAAACTTATGAAACATTAACCATGGAGGTAGGAACAGTGTAGAAGGAATAAAGATGGCAAGACTTCTCTGATGTACCTTCTTATATCATTGTAATGTTGAACCACATAAATGTTTTATGTATTCAAAAAATGAAATATAACTTTAAAAGAATGGGATAAAGCAAACCCTACTATAAAATGCATATCGGGGCAAGACAAACTGATTATATATCAGACTGACAACATAACTGCACAGAGCAAGGAACTAATTCAAGTACCCTGATTGTACATCCCTAACGAATCTGTTCTAAGAACAAAAAAACTTACACTGTCCTTAGTAGGTGTAGTGTTAGTAATAATATTGGTCTTGTAATTCTGAAACTCTTTTATGCATAATGTAGTAGTAAGCAAATACATCCTTTACTGTTAAGAGAAAAAAGGTTCTAGTAATAAGGTAAAGAAGTTCAAGAAAAAACCCTATAATGTTAAATTCGAGGTGGAAATAACCGTCTGAACTAATGATTTTTTTAAATGTATTTCCTGGTTCTGTTCATGGTCAGGCAGAGAGGCAAGGACACCCCTCCAGCAAGGAGCACCTCTAGCTCTAAGTTCTTGTTTTCTACACATCACTCACTTGAGGGAACCAGGACTCCTGAAGGCATGGTCAGTCTGTGGTCTGGGCCTGAAAATGCACAACTTGAACCTGCAATATCTTGTGCCAGAAAGCAGAAAGTACACAAACACACACGTGATGATGTAGAAGGGACTCGGGAGCTGGCCACGAGTGCTCCTACTGCACAGGAGGGACAATGTGAACTTCAAAACAAATATGATAAATGAGGAAGGACTAAAAGGATGAAAACCCACCACTCTGCAACCCCCATGGTAGTGCTTGATTCAGGCAAGTCTCATCAATGACTGCTAAAAGTATTGGGAGAACTGGATACTCCGTTAATCCTGTGCCCATGTGATCATCCCACACATCACTTACTCATTACAAAGGAGAAAATGGAGAGAGGCTCGGTGATCGAACTCAACATCCCGAAAAGTACACAACCTGACATTGTTTTGTCCCCTGAAATGACACAGTTAAGAAGCACACAATGTCCCCTAGGTTCTACTCTTGCCAAAAACATTCAACCTGAATCTAATCAGCAGAATAAACAACCAGATTAATTCAGCATGTGGGACTGCTACAGGACACCTGGCCTGGACTCTTCAAAAAGGCCAGTGTCACAAAAACAAATAGCAATAACAAACACAAAGAGGTGAGAGACTTTTAAATTAAGAGAGACTCAAGAGATATAACCAAATATCATACATGGATCCTGATTGGATCCTGGATAGGATTTTAAAAATCCAGCTATAAAAGACATTTGGGGACAATTGTAGAGATTTGAATACAGATGGTTACGAAAACAGCTTTGTGGCTTTGTGGGTGAATATCCTTATTAGGAGATGATGAGATATTTAGAAGCAAAGCGTCAAGATGTCAGCAACTTGCTTTCAAATCGTTCAGCAAAATAAAAGTATGTAAAATACACAGACAAGAGAGGAAGAAAAAGCAAATCGGGTAAAATGTTAACAGTTGGAGAATCCAAGGGAAGGTATCGAGGTGTCCACTGTACTTGCCTTTCAACTTTTCTGTAGGTTTGACAATCTCAAAATAAAATGTTGGGGTGGGGTCCCCTGGCAGGGTGGACAGAGAAGGTTGTGATAGAGCTTGCTGCCTGGCCCAAGGCAGTCTGCCACCCACACAGGGAGTTCAGAACAGCTCCCTAAATTACACCAGACTAACCCTTCTTTTAAGTCTTCCTAAAAGAAGGAAGGGTCTACATTTCACATTCCTTGAACCTCCTTGCCTCTATTCAGCAGCTGGAAAACCCACACGGCTTGCAGGCACTCTGAACCCAGCACTTGTGGGCAAAGTGTAAAGAGTGGAAAACACACCCAGCGAACAGCATACTGGTGGAGAGGCAGTCTCCCAATGCCCCCAAGGTCCCAGGGCCTGTGAGGGACCTGTGCCCCTGTGTGTGTGTTGAAAGGGTTACGTAGGGGGTGGATCCACTACCATGACAGAGCTTCTCCTTTCTTCTCATCTAGAACAGCTGGGACCGCTTGTAAGAGGACTTCGGGCTCTGCTGGGAGGCTCTCTGTTCCTTTCCAGCACCATCCTGGCTCAAAATTGCATTTGCTCATTCATTCCTTCATTTGTTCAATTATTTTAAAGTGTTTCTTGAGCCCCAGGCACTGTTCTGGGTGCTGGGCACATCTTGATGAACAAGCAACCCTGGTTTCTGCCCTCCCGGAGCTCATAGGCAAACTGCCACCATGACAAATGCCCCAAAGGGGAGGAACAGGGTGCCAACAGAGTTGGTAATGGGGGAACTGCTATGGTGACATTGAGGGACAAGCAGGAAATATAATCCACAGACTCTGTGGAAGGAGTATATTTGGGAGACAATGAGAAATTGGGTGTCAAGGGACACTCCCAGGGTTCTGGCTTGTATAACTGGATAGACAGTGGTGGCCTTCACTGGAACAACCTGGCAGAGACCCTCAGTGTGTGTATGGTGGGGAGCGGGTAACAGACATCCACACAGCCCACCACATGACATTCAGGCGCAGAGGGGAAGTCTGCACTGTGCTGTGGGTCTGTGAGTCATCACAAAGGCCATGTGTAGCCAGAGCCTGCCTGGCCATTCTGAAAACCTCTGCCACTCCCAGAGGGACGCACAGGACAGACTGCAGTGTGGCACGCTCTCCTTTGGTTTGCCTTTCTTTGTTCTTAGAAGCAGATTCTGGGCAGCATCTCATGTTCCAGGTGAGAACGCCCCTCTAGTTTTTCCTTTCTCCCCTGAGAGCAAGGGTGGCAGACGTGGAAGAGGGGAACAGGGCCCAACTCACATGTAAACTCTCTCTCTCTCTCACATACACACACACACGTGCATAATTCTGTCAGCTTTGTAAGGGTTAGAGGTCATTTTATTTGCCCAGAGTTGGTTAAGGGAAAACCCAGTACTTGCACTGAAGAATGGAAGCCTCTCTTCCCCACCTCCCATAACCCACGGTTCCCTAAAAAACAAGAAATGCCTGGTGCAGATGCATTCTACCCGGAAGGAGATGAGGTGCTAAGGCTCACCTCCAGGTGGACATGGAGCAAAACAGGATACGGGCGGAAGAAGAGTCCTAGGGGTGCAGACCTTCGGGAATGCCCAGAAAATGTGGGTTGGGATATATATTTGTTTCCTGGGGCTTCTGCACAAATGACCACAAACTTGGTGGCTCAAAACAATCAAAACTTACTCTCTCACCTCTCTGAAGGCCAGAAATCCCAAATCAAGCTGTCGGCAGAATCACAGTCCCTTCCAGAAGCTCCAAGGGAGGTTCTGTTCCTTGGGTCTTCCAACTTCTGAAGGCCCCAGGTGTCCCCTGGCAGGTGGCTCCAGCCTCTGCCTCCACCTTCGCATGGCCTTCTCCTCTTCTGCCTGTGCCACTCCTCTGTGTGTGCATCTTATCAGGACACTTGTCTCTGTGTTTGGGGTCCATCTAGATAGTGATCCCACAGATTTCTTCTTCTCAAGATCTCCAGCTATGTCTGCAAAGACCCTTTTTCCAAATATGGCCACATTCACAGTTCCAAGATTTATAACATGGACATATCTTTGGAAGGGTCACATTCAACCACCCCCCCAGGATGAGACTTTCACAGAACACAGGGGACAGGAGACAATGCTTAAACTTCCTTCCTTTCTGGCCTGGTGCTGGCATCTTGTGGTCAAGGTCATGCTAGAACTGCCCTGAAACCCATCACCCCCTTAGGCTCTTGCCACTTCTTGAGAAGAAAACGGAAGGCACTCTGGGAAGGGCTGGAGGGCCCCAGACTCCTTCCCAGCTATGCACATGATACTCCCTCTGCCGGGCCCATTCCCAAGCCCAGTGCTTTGAGGTCCCTTTGCTGATCACCCCAGGCCCCAGCTGTCTTGCCCCACATGGGACTCTATGATCTTGGACATGGGTCTTGTTTGAACCCCTGGACAAGCATCCTGGCTGCCCACTGTATGTCAGACCCAGGCTGACGAGAAAATTCATTTGGTGATTAATCCTGCTAATGGCTTTGGCATGCTAGCATTGTACTGATTCTGGGAAGTTCCAGGTTTTAGGGACGGGTGGGGGGGGGGGGTGAGTGGGAGGTTCAAAAGTCAGTACAAGAAGCTAAAATTCCTCTAGCCAAAACAGCCTTCAAAGATGACCATTACACCATCAAAAGCCAGACCTTGAAGCTCAAAAGCAAAAATCAATGCATCCCCTTGCACTGTAGGTAGGATGTCCCTGCCCTAAGACATTCCAGTTTGAAAATGGGGATGAAGAGAGGGAAGGGGGGAACATGTTAACAAGGTTTTTCTCTTTTATTTCTTCATCTCCAGATTTTATAGTTAGCTTTCCAAAGTTATGGTTATGTTATGGGGCAACTTTCTGTGTTACTCTTCTCATGCATGAGCCACCCTGACTACAAGCTCCCTGACAGCAGAAAGCAGCCCCCTCAACGCCCCTTGCATGGACCAGAGAGCAGCCTGTGCAGGGCTGGCAGAGCAGGGCTGGATCAAGCCACCGAGGGAAGGAGGGAGGAGGGGGGTGGTGAGGCCATACCTGTGGGTCTCACTACTCCAAGCACTTCTAAGGTATTGTCCTGAGCAGAGGTTGTTCCTGCCAAGAGGAATTTGTGGGTGAGCTGTTAAGAGAGGGCTTTCTCATCTCATTGCCCAGGTTGAGTGCCTTCCCATCCAGAGCCACGACAGGGACAGACAAGGCCCACATTGTCCAATTCTGTAGTCTGAGGTGATAGCTTGAGCAAACAGTCACTGGGTCCGGTGCCAAACACAGAACTTTGCACATAATAGATGCTCATTAAATTGTTGAATGTCTCAGGAAATTCTCAGACATGCCAATCTCAACTGGGGACCTGAGGCACCCTATATTACTCAGGGTTTTCCAGACAAACAGAACCAATACAATGTGTATATATATATATATACATATAAAGAGAGATTTATGTTAAAGAATTCACATGATTTTGGAGGCTAGCAAGTCCAAAGTCTGCAGGATAAGCTGGAGACCCAGGGAAGAGCTGATTCTGCAGTTTGTGTCCTATGGCAGTTCACTGACAAGTTCCCCCTCTCTTGAGGGAGGTCATTTTTTAATTAAGGCCTTCAACTGACTAGGTGAGGCTCACCCACATTATGGAGGATAAATGTTAAGACAATCTAAAAATTCCTTCACAGAAATCAAGTAATTTGGTACCATGGCCCAACCATGTGAACTCACACAATTAACCCTCACATGTCCCCACCCCTGCCTTGCCGAGGCCCTCTGGGCTCTCTGAGGGCTCTGGTTCTCCCTCTCTATCTCTTTGCCCACTCCCTTCCAGCCAAGCAGATCTCATCACTTGGGCAGCTCCCCAAATTATATTTTCTCCAAAAGCCCCCCAGGATGGAACCAAGGGTCATTGGCTGTGCCCAGAGGGAGAGAGCGGCTCCCCATCTCCTCCTCTCCCCCATCCCCCACTGTCTCCTCTCCCCCCACCCCCACTGTCTCCTTTCCCCCACCCCCCACTGTCTCCTCCTCTCCCCCCACCCCCCACTGTCTCCTCCTCTCCCCCCACCCCCCACTGTCTCCTCCTCTCCCCCCACCCCCC
>JAQQAC010019064.1:18827195-18888894 GCA_029783875.1 Phataginus tricuspis
CCCTTACCTCCTTACACCCCCCCCACCTGCCCATCCCAGAGACCCTGTGCTCCGCCCCTCATACTCCTCTCTCTTTACCTCCTTACGACCCCCCCCACCCGCCCATCCCAGTGAGGTCTGGTCTCCAGAAGCAGGTATGATGGAGGGTCAGCCCTGCCTCTCAGCCTCCAGATGCTGTGGTACTTACTATGTTCTGGGAGGCACCTATGATTTGTAGCTAGTCAGGCCTGAGTTCAGATCCCAGACCTACCATTCACTAGCTGATTGAAGTTGGTCAAAATACTTAATCTCTCTGGACCTTGGTTTCTGCATCTGGAACTTGGGGGTGGTGCCCTCTGCATTGCTGGGTTGCAGTAAAGATGACCTATAAAAACCCAACACACAGAAAGACCCAAATAATGGGAACAATCATGAGATAAAAGAGATTTTGTCAAACGTCCCACAATATCAGTTCACCCCTGCTTCCTCTTGTAATAAGAGGGCCAAAGGATTACCTGGATGCCTGGCCACCCCAGCAGAGACTGCATTTTCCAGCTCTCCAGTCAAAGTGGTCACGTGGCTACTTCTGGTCAGTGGAATGTGGGCGGAAATGATTCATCCAACCTCTGGGTCACACTCTGGAAAGGAAGATGCTTTCCCCTCCCTCCTGACTTTCTATCCTCCCACCGGCTGGGAGGTGAAGGGTCCTGAGCCAGCTGCTTCGGAGGGAAGCATGGGAAGCACCTGTTGAGGTTGGCAAAGCCTCCCTCCCACCTCTGATCACTGACTTCCAAAGAAATAAATGATATTCCTAAGCCAACATGTCTTTGGATCCATCTCTTGGTCGCATCAACTTAGATGAACAGTGGAGTTTAAAGTTGTCATGGAGGAAAATTTTTCATTCTTCCCTTCTAAATTCTTTGGCTGGGCTAATAATTAAATTGATGTAAAACATATTAACAGGAAAAAAATTTATTTTTATACATACAGACTCAAAGACAGCCAGGCAGTTGAGGTTTATGTGCCATCCTGAGCTAAGGACTGGGTTAGGGGCTGGGGCCGCATGGGGGAGGCGGGTGACTCACGGGAGGGAAAGAAGAGCGAATGGATAAACAGAGGTTTGCCCTGCCGTACAGGTAAAAGTTTCAGATAAAAAGTTATCTGTGGTAATACCTCTCCTTCTGGGCCAGGCCCCTTATCTGCATTCTTTTAAGCAGTTAAGGGAAAGGTAAAAAGCTTTTCCTGCATCTACTGAGTCCTGATTGCCTTCAGCTCAAAATAATCCACATGCGAAAGTGGCACATTATGGCATATTCTGTTCCCCTTCAAAGTACCTGCTCAGGAGCCTTAGAACTCACTTTTTAACACCAGTAGAGAGAGCCCCTAGCTTTAGTCTCGCCTTAAGTCTCTGTCCCCTACCACTCAAAAAGGCGCTGAAAGGGCTGGGCCTGAAGATGACTCTAAAGATGGCTGCACTCCCGCCTCGTTGCCCGTACTCCATAGGGTCCCACTTGAGCCCTGCCACCCCCCCGCTCCACTTCCCATGCTGTGGCTTCACTGTGCCCATGGCATGGCCTAGGTGGGACCCTCCGTTAGATGGCACTCGATGACAGTCGAGTCCTAACCTTCTGATGAAGGGCAATCCGCCATATCAGACGATTAAATAGGAAGGTTCTCTGATGCTCTCTGCCCAGCTCAGTGAATTTGAGGCAGGGCAGGGACATGGGACAAGCATCAATAACTTTTCCTGCCTAGGATGAAAAATGCCAGTATAAATGGTATAGTAAGAACAGGAGGGGCTCCATCTTAAGGTTAAGATTCCATTTTAAAAACCAGGGACACATGGTGTGGGGGATCACAGGGAAAACAGTGTAGCCCAGAGAAGGCAAACAGTGAATCTGTGTCATCTTACTACACTGATGGACAGGGACTGAATTGGGGTGTGAGTGGGGGCTTGATGATATGGGTGAATGTAGTCACATTGTTTTTTCATGTGAAACCTCCATAAGAGTGCATATCAATAAAACCTGAATAAAAAAATAAAAAATAAAAATAAACAGGGAGTTAGGAGATAAGATTCCTAACATTTTATGGTAATCAACCAATAACTGACCCTATCTTAAGGCTGGGCAAGCAGCCCTAAGTGACACTTCCCCACTGCTTGAGGGTAGCCACTATCTTGGAGAAGAACAGGATCCTTGGGTCAGGTTTATCTTACAGAGTATCTAGAGGACAGGTGATGGATAGTGACATAATATCTCTCACTGGAGACAGACATGAGACCACATGCCAAGCCCACACACACACCCCACCGCTTCGCCCCATTCTTGAAAGCCTTGAAAGACAGACTCCTTAAGGAGCGCCCACACTCTGCTTTCTTCAAGCGTGTACTGTTTGCCTTAAGTAAAGACTTCTCACTGCCCAATTTACTGCGTTTTATCTCTGTGCTCTTCCAGTGGTAAGTGTCTTTGTTACTTCACTATTTCATTCAATTTTCTGGACTTAAGCACAAGTCGTCTCTCTCTCATCCTACTCAGACAAGTAGGGAAGGGCTACTGAGATGTGTGATCTGGGCGTGCAAGTTCCCATTGCCTGGGTGACCTGGACAGGACTGCAGCTGTACGGTGGTGCGCTTTAGCAGCCTGCCTGAAAATCTCCTTTCTTTGCTTTGGAAAGTTCTCAGACCATAATCTCACTCCATACAGTGCTCTGCGGCTCCCCCAAATCCTGCGATGGTTAGGGGCTTAGTTCCCATGGCCATGCAGATTCAAGAAGCCACTGGACACCAGGGGACCCTGGTTTTAGGAGCTGGCAAGGGATTTGCCCTATGCTGAGCAGGAGATCAGTGAGCTTCCCTTTGAGTCTAGGACCCAAACTGGTGCTCCCAAGTTCAGGACTTGATAAAAGCAAGTGTAGAAAGCGCAGCACAAGCCCAGACCCAGACAGGGCACCCTACCTCCCATAGTAATCTCAGTCTTGAGACTCCCACACTCAGGTCTGCCTGTGGAAAGGCTGACCACAGTGTATTGGGGCTGACAGTTCTGATTCCTCCTGAAAAAAATAGCTTTTTTTAAAAAAAATTTTTTTTGGTATTATTAATGTACAATTACATGGGCAACATTATGGTTACTAGACTCCCCCTATTATCAACTCCCCACCACATACCCCATGACAGCCACTGTCCATCAGTGTAGTAAGGTGCTATAGAACCACTACTTGTCTTTTCTGTGTTATACTGCCTTCCTCATGCCACCCCCCTACATTATGTGTGCTAATTGTAATACCCCTTTTTCCCTCTTATCCCTCCCTTCCCACCCATCCTCCCCAGTCCCTTTCCCTTTGGCAACTGTTAGTCCATTCTTGGGTTCTGTGAGTCTGCTGCTGTTCTGTTCCTTCAGTTTTTTCTTTGTTCTTTTACTCCACAGATGAGTGAAATCATTTGAGGCTTGTCTTTCTCCACCTGGCTTATTTCACTGAGCATAATACCCTCTAGCTCCATCCATGTTGTTGCAAATGGTAAGATTTGTTTTCTTCTTATGGCTGAATAATATTCCATTGTGTATAGGTACCACCTCTTCTTTATCCATTCATTTACTGATGGACACTTAGGTTGCTTCCGTTTCTTGGCTATTGTAAATAGTGCTGCAATAAACATATAGGTGCATCTGTCTTTTTGAAACTGGGCTGCTGCATTCTTAGGATAAATTCCTAGGAGTGGAATTCCTGGGTCAAATGGTATTTCTACTTTGAGTTTTTTGAGGAACCTCCATACTGCTTTCCACAATGGTTGTACTAATTTACATTCCCAACAGCAGTGTAGGAGGGTTCCCCTTTCTCCACATCCTCACCAACATTTGTTGTTGTTTGTCTTTTGGATGTTGGCCATCCTAACTGGTGTGAGGTGAAGAAGTTGTCCAAGATATTTTTGCCTATGTCCAAGAGATTTTTGCCTATGTTTTTTCTAAGAGTTTTATGGTTTCATGACTTACTTTCAGGTCTTTGATCCATTTTGAGTTCACTTTTGTGTATGGGGTTAGACAATAATGCAGTTTCATTCTCTTACATGTAGCTGTCCAGTTTTGCCAACACCAGCTGTTGAAGAGGCTGTCATTTCCCCATTGTATATCCATGGCTCATTTATCATATATTAATTGACCATATATGCTTGGGTTTATATCTGGGCTCTCTAGTCTGTTCCATTGGTCTCTGGGTCTGTTCTTGTGCCAGTACCAAATTGTCTTGATTACTGTGGCTTTGTAGTAGAGCTTGAAGTCAGGGAGCGTAATTCCCCCTGCTTTATTCTTCCTTCTCAGGATTGCTTTGGCTATTCAGGGTCTTTTGTGGTTCCATATGAATTTTAGAACTATTTGCTCTAGTTCATTGAAGAATGCTGTAGGTGTTTTGATAGGGATTGCATTGAATCTGTAGATTGCTTTAGGCAGGATGGCCATTTTGACAATATTAATTCTTCTTATCCATGAGCACAGGATGTGTTCCCATTTATTGGTATCTTCTTTCATTTCTCTCATGAGTGTCTTGTAGTTTTCAGAGTATAGGTCTTTCACTTCCTTAGTTAGGTTTCTTCCTAGGTATTTTATTCTTTTTGATGCAACTGTGAATGGAATTGTTTTCTTGATTTCTCTTTCTGCTAGTTCATCGTTAGTGTATAGGAAAGTAACAGATTCCTGTGTATTAATTTTGTATCCCACAACTTTACTGAATTCAGATATTAGATCTTATAGTTTTGGAGTGAATTCTTTAGGGTTTTTTATTTACAATATCATGACAACTGCAAACAAGGACACTTTGACTTCTTCCTTACCAATATGGATGCCTTGTATTTCTTTGTTTCGTCTGATTGCCGTGGCTAGGACCTCCAGAACTATGTTGAATAAAAGTGGGGGAGTGGGCATCCTTGTCCTGTTCCTGATCTTAAAGGAAAAGCTTTCAGCTTCTCACTGTTAAGTATAATGTTGGCTGTGGGTTTGTCATATATGGCCTTTATTATGTTGAGGTACTGCCCTCTATACCCATTTTGTTGAGAGTTTTTATCATGAATGGATGTTGAATTTTTGTCGAATGCTTTTTCAGCATCTATGGAAATGATCATATGGTTTTTGTACTTCTTTTTGTTGATGTGGTGGATGATGTCGATGGGTTTTCAAATGTTGTACCATCCTTGCATCCCTGGGATGAATCCCACTTGATCATGATGGATGATCTTTTTGTATTTTTGAATTCGGTTTCCTAATATTTTGTTAAGTGTTTTTGCATCTATGTTCATCAGGGATATAGGTCTGTCATTTTCTTTTTTGTGGTGTCTTTGCCTGGTTTTGGTATTAGAGTGATGTTGGCCTCATAGAATGAGTTTAGGAGTATTCCCTCTTCTTCTACTTTTGGAAAACTTTAAGAAGGATGGGTATTAGGTCTTCACTAAATGTTTGATAAAATTCAGCAGTGAAACCATCTGGTCCAGGAGTTTTGTGCTTAGGTAGTTTTTTGATTACCAATTCAATTTCTTTGCTGGTCATTGGTCTATTCAGATTTTCTGTTTCTTTCTGGGTCAAGCTTGGAAGGTTGTATTTTTCTAGAAAGTTGTCCATTTCTTCTAGGTTATCCAGTTTGTTACCATATAATTTTTCATAGTATTCTCTCATAATTCTTTGTATTTCTGTTGTGTCCATAGTGATTTTTCCTTTCTCATTTCTGATTCTGTTTATGTGTGTAGACTCTCTTTTTTTCTTAGTAAGTCTGGCTAGGGGTTTATCTATTTTGTTTATTTTCTTGAAGAACCAGCTCCTGTTTTCATTGATTCTTTTTATTGTTTTATTCTTCTCAATTTTATTTATTTCTGCTTTAATCTTTATTATGTCCCTCCTTCTACTGACTTTGGGCCTCATTTGTTCTTCCTTTTCTAGTTTCATTAACTGTGAGTTTAGACTGTTCATTTGGCATTGTTCTTCTTACCTGAGGTAGGCCTGTATTGCAATATACTTTCCTCTTAGAACAGCCTTTGCTGCGTCCCACAGATTTTGCGGTGTTGAATTATTGTTGTCATTTGTCTCCATATATTGCTTGATCTCTGTTTTTATTTGGTCATTGATCCATTGATTATTTAGGAGCATGTTATTAAGCCCCCATGTGTTTGTGGGATTTTTCATTTTCTTTGAGTAATTTATTTCTAATTTCATACCTTTGTGATCTGAGAAGCTGGTTGTACATTTCAATCTTTTTGAATTTACTGAGGTTCTTTTTGTGGCCTAGTATATGATGTATTCTTGAAAATGTTCCATGTGCACTTGAGAAGGATGTGTATCCTGTTGCTTTTGGATGGAGTGTTCTGTAGATGTCCGTTAGGTCCATCTGTTCTATTATGTTGTTCAGTGCCTCTGTCTCTTTATTGATTTTCTGTCTGGTTGATCTGTCCTTTGGAGTGAGTGGTGTGTTGAAGTCTCCCAAAATGAATGCATTGCATTCCATTTCCCCCTTTAATTCTGTTAGTATTTGTTTCACATATGTAGGTGCTCTGGTGTTGGGTATATAGATATTTATAATGGTTATATCCGCTTGTTGAACTGACCCCTTTATCATTATGTAATGTCCTTCTTTGTCTCTTGTTACTTTCTTTGTTTTGAAGTATATTTTGTCTGATACAAGTACTGCAACTCCTGCTTTTTTATCCCTATTAGTTGCATGAAATATCTTTTTCCATCCCTTCAGTTTTAGTCTGTGTATGTCTTTGGGTTTGAAGTGAGTCTCTTGTAGGCAGCATATAGATGTGTCTTGTTTTTTTATCCATTCAGTGACTCTACGGCTTTTGATTGGTGCATTCAGACCATTTACATTTAGGGTGATTATCAATAGTTATGTACTTATTGCCATTACAGGCTTTAGATTCGTGGTTACCAAAGGTTCAAGGGTAATTACCTTACTATCTAAGAGTTTAATTTAACTCACTTTGTAAAAACTAGCATTATTTTTTAATACAGTTACCCAGCACCCCCAAAGAAAGGACACCCACTGAATGTCTAACCTTTGAGATCAGCTGAGGGAAGGGGAGAGGCTGGCCGTGTTCTGACCACGCTGTCCAGCTGGAGGGTAAGCCGAGTCTGGTTGGGTCATGGCTAAAAACCCAGACAGGGAAAGAAAGAGTCCCCCATCCAGGCTCTACCAAGCTGCTGGGGCCCTCTGCCTTTCCCTGGGCATCCCAAGGCTCCCTGACCTGAGGCTCCTAGAACTTTTAGCAGGATTCCAGCTCTGGGTTTTCTGGTTGAGAGCTTGCTTTTCAGAATCTTTTTTATATTTTTAAAAATAATTTAAAACCACCTGGTAAAACAAATTTGTAAATGATGAGTAAACTGTTTTCCTGAGTTGTGCAAGCCATTCCAGAAAATTAATTGAACCCAAGGAGGGGTTCATGGGAACCTCAGTCTTATACCCACTGGTCAGAAGCACAGGTAACAATGTGGACTTAGCAACTGGCACCTGAAAGGGGTGGGGTGCCATGGTGGACACCACCCTCAGCCTGTGGGATCTGATGCTACCTCCAGGTGGATGCTATCAGAACAAAGTTATACTACACCCAGCTGATGTCACAGAATTGCTTGGCGTGGGGAAAATCCCCACACATTTGGTGACCAGAAGTGTCAGAAGTGAAGTGTTCTGTGTGAGAAGCAAAGGAAACACACAGGAGGAAATGACTGGATCTTTCAAATACATGCCCATTAAGACTGGAACTGAGGGGACCCCAAACCATCTCCTGCAGCCCCATCGGGTCTCTGGCTCCCAGATCATCCAGAAAGCAGTCCCTGGGAGCCTGGGCAGGGCCAGCCTCCCGGGCTGCTTCCCTCCAGGACAAGCCTCTGTTCCTCGGTGCTTTTCAAATGTTCCAGATACAGTAACCATCCCAATCCACTGCTTTTTAAATGGCCCAGGTGCACAAAAATCTTTTTTATTTGGGGAGTTGGGCATAATGATCCATCCATAGGATAAAAGGGTTTGTCTTTTTGACACAACGATACACAAAATGATACCGAAGCTAAGCACAGCCGGCGGTACACCAGCGCTCAACTGCAACTTCCCCATGTTGGAAGATCGCCAAGAAATAGCGGGCGGAGACCCTTGGTCATGACAGAAAGTGGTGGAATGCAGCGGTATTGTGACATGCTCTAGGGAAAGGTAGCTTTTCCTCCTGCCCAACGGAGGCCCGGGCCCAGTGGGACAAGGGAGTGGGACTGGACATGGAGCCTGGGGCCCAGCCCTCCAGGGCCCGGTGGGACAGGAAGGCTGAACCGCAGCAACAGGACTCGGCCCAGTCCATCGAGGGCCACGGCCGGGTGCTGCTGCTTGGAGAGCTCTGGAAGCAAGATGAGTGCAGCCTGACCCTGCAGAACACTCTGGAGTCAGATGGGACGGATCAGCCCGCCTGGCCCTGGACCACTCGAGCCACAAGTGGCCACAGCATCTCCAGCAACTGCCCCAGGCGGTCGACCAAGCGCTCAGCGGACAGCTCGTCCAACTGCGCCGACTGCCCGACCGCCAAGTTCAGTCGCTCCATCCAGAAGCGGCCGCACCACAGACACGAGGCTGCGGATGATGAGAGCCCGAGGCTGCTGGGGTTCCGGCGGGGACCCCCGACTCTGGGCCGGCAAAGGACCAAGCGTCGGGCAACTCGGCCCCGTGGCACCCGCCGACGGCGTCCGAGAGGGGCGCGCGGCTGCTCCTGGTGCTGGGCCGCGCGTCCGTGCTCCGCTCGCAGCTGCCCCGGCTGCAGCTGCTCCTGCCGCAAGTGTGCGCCCGGGACCCCGCCCGGCCGCCGCGCTCGTCGGGGTCGTGGTGCAGCCGCGGCGCGACGAGGAGGCCGAGGCGCACGGCCGCATGGAGACCCTGCTCGGCAGCGCCTTCGCGCCGCACAGCCCTGCCGTGGAGGTGCACACGGGCGTGTTCTGCCCCAGCCGCCCCGAGGGCAACCTGGACTTGCAGCGCGCCGCCGGCGGCCGAGAGCACGACCCGCAGAGGCAGGCTGCGTCTCCCTGGTGGATCGCGAGACCCAGACCGATGGTGAGGGGCCCGAGGGCGGGAGATGGGGAGGCCAGGCTGCTGCGGGCGTCACCAGATGGGGAACTTCAAATACCGAGGGAGTCTTGTGCCTGACCCTGCTGGTCCAGAGTAGTGGGGGCCACAGTCCCCCTCCTAGTGTAAGTGAGCCTCCGTTTACACCGTCTTTGGTGAGGATGAATTAGATTTCTCACCCCAGGTGTGCTCACTGGCCAATCTCGGGTCCAAGTGTTCGAATTACATTAATTTGTAGAGTAACACATCCCAACTTAACCTCTTGCCCACACTCCAAACCTCCCTTTTGTAAAGTACAGATCTGGGAGTTGGTAGGACCCGGCCAGCCCCCTCCTGTCCACATCCACTTATTCCTTGCAGGGTTCTTAGTCTCCTCCTCCAAGCAAATCACAATCACAACAAAACATGCCTATTGTAAGCCACGTGCTGCTCTAAGGGCTTTTCCCGTCTCATCCTAACAACTCTAAGGAAGGGACTGTATTAGAGTAGCTGGCTGGCTGCAGAATTCTTATTCATTCACAGCCCTTGAGACCTCTCCTCCCAAGGAATCCGGACCTGTGGCCCCAGAGGGTTAATTCGTGGGTCCAGAGTCCTGGGCAGTGGGCTCTACCACGAGCACCCAGTGCCTCTGTCTCCAGATGCCCCTTTCAGGGGTAACAGTGGGAGAAGGAAGTGGTCTGGGTGAAGTGGTCCAAAGCCGGGTCACTCAAGCTCTGCCACGCTCCTGCTGGCGACCAGAGCAGGCTGTCACCTCTGCAGACTAGTTACCGTCCTGACATATAGGGACCAAGGGCCAACTGGTGTCTGAGGTACCATCCCGCTATTAAGGATAAACGTTGACACACTTGTTCTGGGTACCCAAGACACATCCATAGGTCCAGAACCACCAGGGACCTTCTGGGTGTAGGTTTTAACACCCTGAGGATCTTATCCTGATTACCTAACTTGGCATCCCCTTAGAAGCACTCTATTTGCTCTCCTAAAGAGTCTACATGGTTTTCCCATGGCTGGCATGCCTGGCTAGGAAAGCCCCTTGCCTATGAACAGTTCCAACCACGGCCCCCAACCACAGCCAGAAGACCCCAGCCCGTCTTTGAAAACAAGCCCTTAGTGATGCAGTCTCCCAGGGGCCTTGTCCACCATCACCCACACCCAGCCTGCCTTCAATGGTTTCCTGCACTCTCTGTCCCCCTACTCTCCCCTTCAAGCAGCTCGCACCCAGCCCCTTCCTTGGACTTTGGGCCTCCGTGCTCCCCACAGTTCGGGAGTGGGCACTGAGAGAAAAGCCCAGGATAGAAATCATCCTAACACCAGGCAGGGTGTGATCTGGGGCTCAGGGAAGGGGAATTGCTTCCAGCTGGGGGTCTCGAGAAAGGCTTTATGAGGAGATGGTCCACTGCAGACGGATATCAAAGATGGGAAGCGTTTTCCCAGAGAGGGAAAGGGCTTGGGGAAGGGGGAGGGCTTGCACAAATGCAGGAGTGTGGGGCATGTTCACAGATCTCTGGGGCTCATGCATGGCTAGTGCTGGACACAGGCCACTGCGAGGTCACCAGTAAGCATGGGACGGTGGGCTGTGACTGTGTTACAGAGGAGTCAGCCTTCTAGGCCAGGAACTGGTGTCAAGTCAGAAGGCAAGGGGGCCGCAGAAGACCTTAACAAAGAGCACTGTGACACTATTCCTCCTCACCTTCCTGGGCCAACCTCTCACTCCACGGGCGCCCGCTCCCTGCTTCTTGGGACCACCCTTACTAAAGGACCCCCGCATATATTTTCCGCTGCCATAGAAAAACTCCTCCCAAAGCCTGACCCACTGTGTGTCCTCCATCATTCTCCCTGAAAGCAGGGACCTGTTTTCTGGTGTGAAATGGAATGTTTCTTTCATTGCTACCAGGAAATCCTACCCATGCCTGTTTGACCCTGTGTAATTCATTTCAACCAGTGGCTCTCAACCAGGGACAATTTTCACTCACACACACACACACAGAGGAATTTAGCAATGTCTATAGACAATTTCGGTTGTCACAATTTAGGGGGAGCAGTAGTTGCTACTGGCATCTACTGGGTAGAGATGCCTACAGTGCACAGGACGGCCCCACAGCAGAGAACTACCTGGTCCAAAATGGCAGTAGGGATGAGGTTGAGAAATGCTTTTTTAAACCAGGCTAAAGCCCTCAGTCCAAACCTCACTGGTATCTGAAAATCTAATTTTACAAAGATAAATGCCTTAGGAGTTCCTGACCTGGCTGCTAGATCTGTACAGATTTCTTGACTGGGGTTTCCAGTTGGATTCTAAATCAAATCCCCCTGAGGGATCCATCGCTCTTGATTAAGGGATCACCACCCTCTTACAGAATCACCTATTCTCCAAATCTCCTTGTGCCAAGGGCCAACCAATTCAATCCAACTCTTCTGATCTGAGTCTCCTTTCATTACTAATCCTTTGTGCTGTTTTCTTCAATCGTCTCACTCAAGGGACTTTTTTAAAAATTCATTAATTTTAAGGCCTGTATAATGAGCTCACTCACTATTGCTTTCTCGAGTCATGAAAAGAAAGAACTCTGAAATGGGAATTTAGCCCTCCAACCACCTGTGTGACATTGAAAAGGTGATTTAGCTTCTTATAACTTCTTATCTTAAGGTCTTTTCAGTTTCTAGAGTCCCTAAAACATTTCCTGTCATTTCACCTTTCACATCGCGTGTGGCTTTGTGTGGGACTCCTTCTAGCTTGGCCTTCCCTAACCCTTCCCCTGGCGCGCACGGGTTAACAATTGAATCCTCACCCACCTAAGCGATATGTTAATGGTAGAGGTTGATTCTAGTGTGAACACAGTCTATGTTGCAGTCAAAGTGTGAAAGTTTAAGGTTGTCTTTTTTAAATGTTTTTTCTGCTTCTGTCCTAAAGGAAAATCACATTGTTAACTCTGAGAAAGAGTCGTAGTCCCCTAAGTGACCCCGTGAGTCTGGGGTTTGAGAAGTAGTCTGTAGATGTTGGCATGACAAGTTCAAGAAAAAAACAGTTTTCCAAACAGCTGTTGTGTTTTCAGGGGAACCCTTTTGCCAAATGCAAGGATTCTTTAATAAGAACCCTCCCCACAGTGGGGGAGGGCAGGCTTTGGAAGAAAGGATAAGCTACTGTGTGTGTAAGATAAGCTGGGTAGAGGGAAACACTGAGATGGTAGAAGGCTGTGGGCCTTCCATGGGCCTCAAATCTTCAGTAAGGTTACCTAAAACTCACAGAAAGCATGATGAAGTAGTTTTGTTTCTCTTTGTTTTGGTCTGTGGAAACCAGTGACAGAGCTAAGCATCCCAGCTAAGGTGTCTGAGAGCAAAACAGCATACAGGGACCCAGGAACACACCCAGCAGAGAGGTGCCTAAAGGAGGCACACTGTGGGGGTCCGGCTTGTCACAGGCCCTGCAGCCAGGCTTAACCACTTCTGGCAGGGGCCTAGCAGCTGCCCTGTGCACCACCAGCAGCCGGGGAGCAGGAAGGAGCCTGGTGTTGGCAGAGAAAACTGTCCCCAGAACCCTGCCATAGGAGCCCCTGGCTTTTGTGACCTCACAGAAGGGTGTGGGGGAGTGTGCTCTGGGCAGCCTAGTTCCGGGGACAAGCCAGAGCCTTCCCCCAGGGCAGGTGCGAACGGCCCCTCTGGGAGGGAGCCGAGAGATTAGGCAGCCCCATGCAGGTCCACAGTTAGTCTGGGAGGATCCACCATGCAGAAGGGCAAGGGGAAGAAGCCGGAGGCCAGACGCCATGGCTCCACTTCACAGCGCGTCAGCTCCGAATCCACCCCACAACAGCAGAGCTCCGAGACCTCCCCGCAGCCCAGCATTGCTGAACCTAGCCTGCAAAAGCCAGCCTCCAGATCTGCCGCCCAGCAGCCAGCCTCCAGGTCCACCCCACAACAGCCAGAGTCCAGGTCCACCCTGCAGCAGTCCCCTCCCAGGGCCACCCCGAAGACCAGCTCTGAATCTGCTGCTCAGTCCATCCCTGAGTCCATCCCAAAGCAGCCTGTGTCCCGGGGTCCCCGAGCTCCCAAAGTCGGCCGCTCAACTCAGGGCCTCTCATCTCAGGAAACTAACGTGAAAGCCACCCCTCATTCCAAGAAAACAGGTGGGCAGATTTCTAGCTCAAGCAGTTCCAGCCTTCCTGCTAATGGAGTCCCAGGGTCACCCTAGAGGCTGGTTTTTATCTGGTAGTGATGTGCTTGTGGACTTTGCGGGTTCTAGGTTTTGTTCAAGAGGCCATGATTCCTGGGTTTTGTCATTCCTCACCATCCTGAGTCTCAGTGAAGACAGACATGTATACATATTATTAGCATTTAACTTGGCTCAGTGGTAATTAGCTTTTTAGGAGTCAGAAATGCCACTTGACTGCTTGGCACAAAATAAAAACCAGGGATGCATTAATAGAAGACTATGGTTTAGGACAAGAGAGATGATCATACTGCTTTACTCTCTCTCCCCATCAGGCTCTCCTTGTGTGCTGTAAAAGATGTCCAACAATCTAGTCCAAAGAAGACAGTCCCGGTTGATGGAGGATGAGAGGAGTGGGTGGAGGGAAGAACCATTTGATGTATAAGATTTGGTTGAAGGAATTGGAGGAAATCTGTTAGGTTGAAGATGCACACTCACTTGTTCCACGTTGTCCTCCGATACCTGACTACGGGTACCTAGATAGGGTTGGCAGCTCAATACAGGATACCCAGTCAAATTTGAACTTCAGATGAGCAACAAGTAATTTTTAGTATAAGTGTGTTCTGAAGATTACATGGGCATCCTGTGCTTTTATTCACTAAATATGGCAACCTTACCTATGGAAGGTACTATAGGCAGGCTGATTTCTGTTCAACGTTTTAAATTTTCCAACAATTAGTTCTGTCTGAAAATGGAATAGCTGTCCAGGAAAAGTGGTTTCACGTCTTCCTGGATAGCCAGAGTCTAAATGGGCATTATATTGTGCAGAAGTTCAAGGGTAGTTCAGGAGTGTGCTGGTTAATACTACCACTGCTGATAATGGTATTAGTAGCTAACTAACATTTATCACTGAGCATATACTGTGTATCCAGCATTCAGCTCAGCTGTCTGTGTTAATCTTCTCACTTAACAGTCCTATAAAGGAGGTACTAGTATCATCATCTCCGTTTTTTACATGGGGAAACTGAGGCTCAAAGAAATCAAACAACTTGCTCTCCTGCAGCCACCGGTAGCACCAGAGGGGGACCTCAGTCTTTTTCGACTCCAGAACTCTTGCTCTTGACTGCAGTTCTGGTCTTCTTATCCCCAGAGGCCCAGGTCTCCCCAGAGGAAGAACAGCTTTCTCGGAGCTTCTCCTGGATCCACCGTGTGACAGTCAGGGCCAGTGCCTCTGTGGTCCTGAGCAGGCCACATTCTCTGGGCCACAGCTGATCTCTCTGGGATGGGATGGACATAAAATAAATGTGAGGTGTGAGAGAGCTAGACCCAAGGGATCACTGGGACAACAGTGTTTCCGGGGCTAAGAATCAATTCATTTGTGACCTATTGGAATGGTTCTGAGCATTATATTATATATTATATTTATAATGATCTTCAGCCACTGACAAACATTTTGGATCATGGCCTTCAGAACTGATATGTAGAGAAAGCAAAACTTTCCATTCCAAAATCTTTTAATGAATGCATGTGGCTCTCCCCCAGGGAAGAGTCTTGCTTACCGAGGAGGCAAAGCAGGAAACAGTGGTATCTTGTCAATGGTTATGGTGTGCATTCTACTCTTCTTCTACGAAAGAAGTTTTCTTCCTTTGAGCCAGAGTAGGAAGAAATGTTGGAGATAGTGGGTGAGGACCTTTAAAGAAAGGATGCCATTTTCTAAAATCCAAGCCTTTTTGTATGCAGAAAATATTGTAGCTCAGGAAAATTCAAGTCTTCCACTAGAATGGCTACAATCAAAAGGTGGACAATAACAAGTGTTGGTGAGACTGTAGGGAAATTGGAACCTTCATACGCTGCTGGAGGGAATGGAAAATGGTGCAGCTGCCATGGAAAAGTCTGGCAGCTCCTCGAAGGGTTATACAAGTTACCATATGATCCAGCAATTCCACTCCTGGGTACATACCCAAGAGAATTAAAAACAAACAACCGCACAAGACCTGGTGCACAAATGTTCTTGGTAGCATTATTTATAACAGCCAAAAAGTGGAAACAACTCAATCTCAATTTTATGATATGTCCATTTTTAAGGTTTTTTTTTTAACTAAAAAAAGAAAGAAGATAAGACTTGCATTTAGAATCCCTTCCCACCCCATCCCAGTTAAAGCATCTGTCATGGGCAGCTCTAAGCAGGAGTGTGCTGAGTCTGCCGGGTTGATGGAGTTTTCGTTGGAAGGATCTGCCGCTCTGTCAGGAAGCCAAGACCACAATAGCCACCTGAGGAATCCGGCCAGAAGTCCTCTTGTGTAACAACATAGGGTGCCATCTCTGAGCTCCACTGGGATCCATAGAGGTGGGCAGAAAAGGAGGTGAGTTTGGGAAACTGGAGCAGCAACAGTCTTCTGGATGAATCAGCGATCCCCAGGAAGATGGCATGTGGCAGCTGTGACTGCGCAAATCTCAGTGGCACCTCTCATGGAGGGGACAGTCACCTGCTACCTTCATTTCCTGCAAATTCTGTGAAAAGAACATGGAATTGAAGAGTTAGAAATCCTAGGTTGAAGCCACTTCTTGAATCGACTTGCTATAAGGGCACATCCCCTTTCTTCTTTGAGCCTCACCTTCCTTATTTGCAGAGTGGGTATCAATGTGAATCATGGAGCCCCGAAAAGGTGTACCATATTACATCGCTATTATTTGAGCTGTCTGCAGATGGCACCTCTCTATAAACACCCAGGTTCCCTTGCAGCTCGTCTTCCCTCCTGTGTCTCCCAGGCCCTCCCCAGCCTCCTGGAGGCAGGTGGGTCCCTCATCTCTCTCCTTTTCTGTCCCCCCAGGGTCTCTGACTCATGCAAGCCTGCACATCTTCTGTTCCTGGTCCACTTGCCCCAGCAGCTCTATTTGCTGGTATTGCCTGAGTCTGTGCCACAGCCACATCTTCAACATCCTCCTTCCTTGGGCCTGGCTGGCCATGCCAGGGAGAGGACTCCCAAACCTCATCACCTACTACAGGTTCTGGGGCTCATGGGGGGCTGGAACCTCAGGGCTCATGGTTCCCAGGGTCAGGCTTTGCCCGGGACCATGTTAGCAGTGATGTGCAACCTCCTCTTGGTAGTTCCAGGCCCTAGAAAGCCTTCCTCTGGGTAACCATTTCCTCAAGTTTAGCACCCAGCCCTCTGACCAGGTCCATCCCTCCAGGGTCTCTTCCTGACTAGGAATGGCTGCTTTGCGAGTTCATTTTTCCTTTCTCCGTGGACACCCTCCTTCCTCAGAGTGCACTACCTCTCAGCCCTTCATAAATTCCCTGTCACTCGGAAGCTTTCTGATTAAACTCTCTGACCAATGGCCTCCTGCCAAGGCTCACACCATAGCTGAGAGTGTCAGGTTCTTGGCCTGCATATAAATTTCCCCCAGAATTTAGTGATAAATGCTGATTGTAAGTCACATGCTCCCTTGGTAACAGCAAGCCCTCCACCCCTTCAGAGGGTCTCAGGCTATTTCTGGCAGTCCCTATAGAGGACATGCCCCGGGGCGCATCCGCAGTATCTGCCCTTCTTTTCCTCTTCCGTGAAGCCACCAGGAGAAGCTGGTGGCTGCCTCTTCTCCTCTTGGGAAGACTCCTGTCCAGGGAACCAGACTTCAAGTGTTACTGTGCTTTTCCAGGGGAGCAGGGCTATGTGCAAGGTCAGGGAGAGGGACCTCCACCCACCCCCAGCTCTGGGCCCCAGAGCAGCTCCGCCAGCACTCAGAGTCTCACGAATGTCCTCAGAAAAGGCCTTCCACCTGGGGATTTCATAGCCTAACCCAGGAGCAGAGCCTCCCATCCTCCATCCTCGTCCTGCTCCTCTTCCCAGCCCTTCCCTCCCCAAATCCCCTCTCCTGTCCATCTTTGAAAAGCACTGCTTCTCAGACATATGGAGAGAAGCAGATACCCAGGTGTGTGGGGAGAACTAAAAATACTCTGCAACCTGGTAAGTCCCATAGAGGAAAGGGCCTGCCCGCCATGCACCATTATTGACTTTCCTCCCACATGCTTAGTTTCACCGCCCATCTGGTGCAAAGCTGTGCCGTGGATTCATACCACTTTAAAACCACCAAGTAGGAACACCTAGTCTGCATAGGAACCTTGGCACTCTGCAGGAAACCAGAACAGGGAACTTTACCCTTTAAAACTGTTCAGTCCTAATGGTAAGCTAAGGCACTTGCAATTAGAAACAAAGGTACAAGCCAGAAAGTGATACGTGTCCCCTGTGAGATGTTCAGAGAGCTTCAGAAAGAGCAAGTACTCACTCCTGAATCAGGGTCCAGGTAGACTGCAGTGTCAGTGGCATCTGAGCTGATTCTCAGAGGATCTTGGGAACTTCCGTGGCTTACAATGAAAAGAGGAAGTAAGGGGAAAGGGACCAGTCTAACCAGAGTAAGGCATGTAGTCTCAATTCTGTTCCAGATTTAGCACCTGCTCCCATAATCTTTACATTTCTCAGTGGAGTGGCATGTTGACTGCTGGCTTTAAACACACATTCACATTCAGTAAGAATCCCAAATTTAGTAGGATTATTGTCAAAGTAGATATTGGATTCTGTGAAAGCCTTCCTTATGATTTTTAGCATCAGAGTGTATTTTCCTTGCCCTTGTGGTAGGTGTGGTAGTCCTCAGATTCCTCATCTCCACAATGGAGCTCCGTGATAGACTCTGCTTCACTGGGTTGTTGGGAGGCTTGAGGATAACATGGGATGTGAGGCGTTTGGTGCAGTGCCTGGTACACAGCAGCCTTGACCACCTCCATAACCTGGTCCTGAGTGTCCAGGGGGCTGGCATCCCATTCTCAGATCCTGGGTGATCTTGTGGTAGGGATTTATTGGAAGGGTTGGGGGGAGCTGTGTTCCCTTGAGAGGAGGATTGGTAGGGAGGAGATGGGTATTCCTGCAATCCTCAGGGGACTCCACAATTTACACATCCCCCTGCCCACATACAGGCATGGAAGCCCAACTTCTTCCAACCTGTGGGCTTTCTGCTTTGCTTTACAGAAAACGTACAAGAAAACACTCCAGTCATCGCAATTCACATGCTCCAAGCCCTTGGGACTGTTGCTGTGGCTGTAGGGGTCCTGGGAGCTCCCTACTTCACCATTGAATCCTTATGAACAAACCCCCAGCCCCATGGTCCGGCAGGTATGTAGACCCCTTTGTGCTCCCTGCCCTTTGCAGAAGTGGTCCTCAAACCCACTGGCCCACCACCCTTCAGCATGGGGTTGATATAGTGTCTGTCTCCAGTGCAGGCTGTGGGAGGTCTTTATGGGTGGACCAAGCCACCCAGCCTCTCAGAGAATGCTTCAGAATCAAGTGACTCCTTCCTGTGCTCAGGGTCATCAGCTTGGCTCTTGCAAAGCTGCCCTGAACACTCTTGGACAATACTAGACCCATGATTGGGATTGTCAAGACCAAGTTCCCCAAACCTACAGACCGGGGGTGTTTGCTTACTCACAGATACCAGACAGAAAGAAATGGGAGAGGTGGGGGCAGAGGTTCCTACCCATCTCCGGGCTTTCCTTGTAAATTTTTCCATGCCTAGAAAGCTTTTCCCCTTTCTCACCATTTCCAGTTCTTTCTGTCCTTTGTGGCCGAGTCCCACATCTTCCGTAATGTGTTTCTCCCTCCCCACCCCCAGCCCATACAGCTTCAGTGATTCCTCCCATCTTTTTAATCACTGTTTTCTCCAGCCTATTCTATCCTGTATTGTGGCTGATTTTTTGGTATATATGTGGCCTGTTTCTGCAAATATACTGCAAGATCCTCGAAGGCAGGGAGGCTACCTTACTTAGCATCTTTAATCCTCCCCTGTCGCAGGCTGGGCTCCTAGAAACAAAGACCCAGACAGAGATTCGAGTGCCCAGGATTTACTGAGCAAAAGGGAATGAGGGTCGCAAGAGAGGGCAGGGAAAGGAGCGGAGCAAGGTCAAGGTCTCAGCTGGAGCCCAGCCTCAGCCTAATCTCACAGGAGCTCTGGAGCGTGAATTATACCACGGAGCTGCGCTCAGCTTGGAGCAAGAGAGTTGGCCTCTTGTCCCACTTGGTCATTCAGTCATTGGTGCTTGGAGGGCAGACTGTCCAGCTCGAGGGTCTTGGTACTGTCATGGTGGGGCTGGTTGGAAAGACACTGGGTTTAGAATGACACAGCTGTTGGTGCCTGTCTTGGCTGTGCCACCTCGTAAGCTGGGTGTTAGGGGACTTGTCACTTAATTTCTATCAGAATCATTGCCACCTCTGAAGCAGGGAAAATAATAACTTCAAGGGCGATGGTTGTGAGAATTAAATGAGGGATGTGCAGACGAGCAGGGCCTGGTCACAGGGGCTGGGCAGATGGTGGTGACTAGCAGTGTCAAGAATGCACCTAAGCAAAAGCATTTGTCCTACAATCTCCTTACAGCAGAGCCCACCGGTGTGAGCTTGGGTTCCACAGGCAGTCGGCCTTGGGGCCAGGTGCCCCTTGAACATCCAGTATCTCTGGGGCCTGGGGCAAGTTCCTTAACTCCTGACTCCTCATTTTCTTCTTGTAAGTGGAGGTAATAGTACAGCTCTCCTTGGGTGGTTGGTGAAAAATAGGCATGTAAAACAGTTAGCACAGGGCCTGGCACAGAACAGGCATTCTAAGTCACAGAAAGGGGGCAGCTACGCCATCACCAGCACCATCATTACTGCTTAGTTCAGAATTCTCCAACCTATACTGATGTGGGACACCTGTAATATCACTTATTTTTCTTTAAATTAGCTCACTTTTTAACTTAAATGCATTTATTTAAAATGGAAATTTAAGTCTGGCCACACATGGACAATCCAATTACTTGCCATAAAAAGACTCAAAGTAAATATAAACACAAAATGTCTCGGCATTCTAGCTGATAAGGATGCTTGAAAAAGTCTCGGCTTTGAAGGCCATGCCCTGGATGTTCAAAGGAGATCTGGCAAGTGTTGGATGTTCAGACAGGCCAGCATCACACTGAGACGCTCTCCTCCACTTTAATCAGAGTTGGAGACACCAGGAATGGGCAGTGATTCCAGGTTACTTAATGTGCTGTCCAGTGACGCCTGAAGCAGTTCAGTGTCCCCCAGGTGTGCATGTCCCACCCATACCTTAGCTCACACAGCCCTGAGCCCTGGTGGGTGGGGATAAGATTGGGACAGGGGTGCAGAGGGAAAAAATAGAGGGTGGAGTGGTAAGGAAGGAAGTGGAATGGAAACCCACCCTTGGCCTGCACTAGTGAGAGTCTGAGTAGGTGGCAAAACTAACGAGCCTCCCTGGAGACTGAACCTGCTTGTGTGCTGGGGGTGGGCCACTCAGGTGGCCTGTGGGGCTTGATCTGGGGCCTTGGCATCGCTGACATCACTAACAAGCACATCCAATGTGCAGACTTTACACAGCCCGGCCTCTCTCTTCTGCTCTGAGGGGCTACTCCTATGTGTCCTTGAGGAGGGCCCTTCCCCCAGATGCAGGTTTAAGGTAAAGTTCTCTCAGGACTAGACGAAACCACCCATGGACAGAACTTTGTCCTCAAAGGTTGGTCCTCCCAGGAACAGACATCCTTTCTCCACACCAAGCTGTGCCATGACCACTCTTATTTCTCTGGAGACTGTGCCACTCTCTCCACCCCCTGCAGTGGCCTGAGACAGGGTCCTTCCCAGGCCCCATAGCCCGTGTCCAGAGATTCTGATGAGGTGGCCTTTCCCCGCATGACCCACTGCCTTTGCCAAACTGCTGTTCCAGAGACTGCTTGGAGTTAGTGCTAATTATTACCTGGGTGCTTGAGATGTGTTTCAGCTGACATCAGCAGGCCCCAGCTTCTTCCAGACTTGCTCTGCCAGAGCTGGGCTGCTGTGGGCTCTGTGGGCACTGTGAGTCTGAGGGTCTGATTAAGGCGTCTCCAGCTGGGGTCAGGGGAGGCCTTTCTGGAAGCCTCCAAGTTTTAGTCACAGTTCCTGGACACTAGGCAACCATAGTATCTCCCACTCCAACTCCCGAATGGCCCCCACACAAACCCCTCGTAACTATGTAAATGGACAAGTGGGTCAGCACAGCTGTCACGTGTCAGCACTGACCATGTGCCCAGCACTGCACCAGGCCCTGTGAGACATGAAGACACAGTGGGGTGTGGACAGACAAGTCCACTGACAAGCCAGGCTCATGGCCTCACGGCCTCTTGACTGGATGTGCCAGTCCAGGTACTTACTGAGCCCCTTCCCAGGCAACCTGGGGTTTCAGCTGAGGCTCTCATTGCCACCCTTTCTGGTGCAAAAAGTTTTCACTGCTTCATGAGAAAAATTCCTTAGCTTGACAGTGGAATGAAATTTGCCTGCCTCCCATGGTTAAGGTGCTTGGTACACGGGGAGGTGTTCCTCTCTGATGTGTCTCTTTTCAATTTGATTATAAAATGAAAGAGTGAATTGGTAGGTTTCCAAATGCCATGAGGCACCGTAAGACCTGACTTGATGAGTGGAGGATGAGTTAGATGACTTGATCCTACAGATTTCAGAAAACCTCATTCAAAATGGTAGTAAGGAAATTATCTCACCTAACAGAACAGTTGGGGAGTGTCAGGGCTGGTTAATCCAGCAGTTCATCAGAGATGTAGGGACTTATCTAGCCTTCAACGCTGACACCCTCAGCAGAGGGGGCTAGTTCCTCTTGTGAGCAGAAGAATGGAAGAGCTCCCAGAGTGGCACCCTCAAACCCTGATGGCCAGAAGCAGGGCAGAGGCCACCTCCTCCTTGCGTCTCTTTTTGAGTCAAGCAACTTTTCCCAGAAGTCCCCTCCCCTAGCACACTGGCCCTCTCGTGGGGGTGACATGCCTCTGAATTGAGTCTCATTCCCCTTCTCCAACAAATTAATGCATAAATGATCATGGCTGGGTTAGGCCAATCTAGATCTACCCCTATATTCTACCCCAGGCCTGCAGTTGCTTCCCTTAACTGGGCAGAGGAGTGGGGGTATCCAAACCAAAGGAAGAAGGGACAGTGGATTGGGGGCAGCGGCCAGGAGCACCCACTGCAACAGGCCTGAGTGTTTTTCAAAGGTGATACGCAAGATGAATTCCAAGGCACAGACCTGTTGGCTTGGAGAAGTGTGTTGGCCACTGAAGGCCACCAGGGTGTGCAGGAGGGGGGTGCATTGCGGGTGGACGCTGAGTCACCCTGAGTTTCATAGGCTCAGGAAGTAGACCCTACAGAAGGGAAATGGACAGTTTGGTGTCCTCAGTCCACGGGGTGAAGAACCATATGATACCAGTGGCAAAGCCTCCTCTCTGGGAAAAAACATTTCTAGAGTTTTCTTTCCTAAATCTTGGTGAGCCCTTCTCTCTGCATCCCACCAGTGACTCATGAGACACTAAAAGCAAGGGGCTGCTTTCCCTCTCCTCTGGGGCACAAATGTAGTAAAACTTACCACCACAGCCTAGCCTTTGGGGAGCTGGGCTCCATCTTCGCAGCTGGGGTCCCGGACGAGAGGAGAGGAAGGAGCGGGCCGGCACTGAGCAAGGCACGTGACCACCAGGCACTTTGTGTAAGCGCATTACAGCCCAGAGGGGAAAAGTCTTCGTGTGGCTGTGTTTGGAGGAAAGGATGAGTGGACACAAGAAAGGAAGAAATTTTAATCCTAAATTATTTTTTCAGAGGAGGACTTAGCTGCTGAACCTTCACTCGTGAGGTAAAACTGGAAAGCCACCAGAGTCCTGGGGTCGTGGAGTGTGTCTAAGCTAATGGCCTGTCCTTTTTTTCTTACAGATCCAGTTCCACCAAGGATCTCTCTTGTCACCAAAATAGAACCAAAAAAAAAAAAAAAAAAAACCGAATTCTGTTCCTTTAGTGTGTTTTACCCAAAGACACAAAGGTTGGTCTTGGGAAGTGGGCTGGGAGTTACGTGTGGGGGGGCCTTGGTGATTTTGTGAGCTCCGGGTAAACCGAGGGGAGCCCTGCCATCCTGCCATTCCTGATGAGAACCACAGACCCAAGAGAGTCAACTTTCTCTGCACAAACCCACAGAACAAACTGTTTCAGATTTTCCCACTCTAAAAGCAGGAATTACACAACTTGACATAACTTGTCAACTGCACTTCTGCCCAGTGGTAATCCCAGTTAGTGGGAATAGGGAGAATGTGCTGGCTCCTTTCCAGGCCTTGGGGAACAGTGGCCCTGTGCCAGGGTCCTCTGTCTCTGGAAAATGGCTTCATTTCGCTTCACCTGTAATGGGGGAGGCGGGGGCAGACCACGGCATGACTTGCAGCCTTGTGATCCATCCTGGTGTACCCAGCTAAGTGGTGGGTTTTCACATCTAGCTCCTGAGCAGCCGAGACAGAGGTCTTAGTTTAAGGCAATCCCAGGAAACACCAGTAGAGGACAGGGTGGGAAATGGAAGGGAGCGCAGTCAGAAGAGTGCAGTGGTCACTGAGGGCAATCCTGGGAAACAACGCCCACCTCAGAGCGATCCCAGCCCAGGGGGAGACCCGTCCTGTCAGTCACCAACTAAGGGCTGCTGGGAAGGTCGTTCCTTCCCCTGCACTTTTTTCCACACAAGAGAGGAAGCCCCAATCAAAGAAATGCACAGGGCTGCGGTTGGGAGTCCAGCATGCCCTGGGCAGCATAACCAGGGGATACAGGGGGCAAATAACGGGTGAGGACAGCCCGGAATTTATGTGAGGAGTACACAGAGCCACACCCAGGTGACTGCTGTGCCTCTAAGAGCTGGTCCCACTGGGAACCAGCAGGACAGTCCTTGGGGAGGAAGGGAGCTAGTCGGCCTGTAACAGCGCAGGTGGGATTGTATAGGTGGGCCAGGCCATTACTGGGATCCCAGGCCCCCCACCTCCCAATCCCAGGATTTCCTGTTCTAAACGGGTGCTGGCAGATTGGGAGAGGGTACCACTGGACCCTCTAGGGGAGGGACCTTCTCTAGGAAACCAGCCTCCCAAAAGGCTTCTAGGGTGGGGGTAGGCCATGTTGAGGTCCTGTCCTGAAAGTCAGGATGAAGGGGCCACGGACACAATGGAGGGACTGGGGGCCCCATAGCTGCTGCCTCTGGTCAGCCGGGCTCCTCTGACTGGAGATACTTAATGCCTTTTTCTGGTGTATCACTCAGGTCTCCTCCTGTGTAAATGTCAGACAACCTCACCCAAACTGGCCTGAGCAAACTGGCCTGAGAATGTAAAAGTCAAGATATGTCTGTTTCAGGTGTGGCTTGTTCCAGGTGCACAGGCCACATCCTCAGAACACATTTCTCTCCATCTGCTTTGCAACATCAGTTCCATTCTCAGGCAGGAGCTGATGGCACAAGGTGGCCGGATGGCTGCAGCAGCTTGTTCCTAGTCTCCAAAGGTCAAGTCTGCAGGCAAGGCAGCCTGTCTTCCCACAGCAAAAGGCCTCTGACCAGCCTCTGATTAGGTCCTGTGTCCCTCCTGGTGCCATGCTGTGCCTAGGAGAATGCAGTGCTCTGGCCAGGCTAGGCCTGCACAGCTGCCTTTGGAATTGTGGGTCAACTCCACAGAAAGCATATGGGCTGAGAGCAGAGAAGAGACAAAACAGTGATTTTTGGTAACCTGTTAGCAAAAGAAATAGGAATGGCTGCTAAGCAGCTAAAAACAGCAGATACCCACTCCAGATGGGTTAGGGCCGGTACACGGCCCGGGTGCCGCCCCCTGCTTTTGCCCTCTTCCCCTCCGCCCCACCACCTCACTAGAATGAGTGCCTGAGTACCCAGGAGCTGGGAGTTCAGAGTTGCCTTGAGCCATGGCCCCTTGGTGGTTGGATTCCACTGGGCAGTACTACCCTCCCACCCCCAGGGAAACGTATAGGCAGTGCTGGTGTCACAGTGACTGGGGGATGCTATGGGCATTAGTGGTGAAGGCCAAGAATGCACACGACAGCCCCCCACACCAAAGAATTAACCCAAGCAAAATGCCAAAGGCATTCTCTCATTGGCAGTCACCACCGGGGCGCATCCGTGGATGTTCTCCCACCCTGCCTGGGGCCTCACAGTTCTTGTTCGTACTGCTGCTTCTGAACTGTAGGCATCACTCTTGCAGAGTGGAAACCGTGCACGCTAAGCCAACAGACCCTATCGCTCTTCATCCTGCTGTGGGCAGCTGTTACCATGTCTGCTGCTCCCCTCTGTTGTTAGATCCCGGAGGCAGAGAGCAGGTGGAAAGCTCTCTTGAATCCTTCCCAGCACATAATAGAATCTCACGAATGAATAGACCCGCCACCACTGGGACCATTTTTGGACAAGAGATTTGGTTTGGTCCGTTGTATTCAGAGTGGTTTATAAATGCAATCATTGGATTTAACTATTTTAATTATCGCTAATGTCAAGCAATAGCTCCAATGGGTGCTTTTGAGAAAAGTTTAAAGCTAGAAAGAAGTGTGACCAAGTATATTTCTGAACACAGTACAGTGACTAAGCCTGCCACGGCTGTGAGTTTGGGGATAGTCTGACTGAGACTGGGCCCATGGGTCTGGCAGCTTCACCAGGCTGGACTCAGACCTTGGCTCTGAATGTGGTCTTCAGACCACACATTGGTTATTCTTGAGCAAGTGAAGTCTGTCCAACTGGAATGGCCCATCCATGGGTGGGAGAGGGACACGGGCTGGGCACACAAAGGTGCAGGGCTGAGCCAAGTTCAGGATGCCCATCCCCCTTCAGTCTGATGCAGCCAGCTCCTTGGTGCCAAGAGCCCAGGCCCAGCAAAAGGTCCTGAGCTTTTCAGATACTGCTCCGGTCTCCATCCTTCCCACCTGCCCCTGGAGGACAGCGGCTCTCCCACTGGCCATGAAACCTGGTGGGTTACAGGTAGAGAGAGTAACCAGGATCCAGGGAACTGAACTGACAAATCCAGTCATAAAACTCAGGTGGAATGCCCACACGCAGCCTTCTCCATCTCCTGCCCAGGTACCAGGCTCAGTGTCATGTTGGGCAGGGCAGTAAATCAGGCCTGTAGCCATTGGTGACCCATCAGAGGTAGGACAGCTCTTCATGCAGTTGTTTCAAGTTTTGACTTCACCTGAAGACTCAGGAAGACACTGTCCCCAGGCAACTACTCCTCTGTATGTGCAGGGACAGCATGCCTATAACTAACATGCAGCTAATAGACACTGCCACACCTCACACAGCCAGTCACAGAGACGCGGAGCAGGGACTTGTCAGGGTCTCATGATGCATCCCTGGACAAAGCCAGGAGGAGCCCTCCTCCTTTTGAGCTGTAGGCTGGCAAAAGGATGGTGACCAAGAAGCCCTGAGATGCCTCCCTGCTGCGAGTGTCGCACTGTTGGCTGCCAAGGAGGAGAGTAACCAAGGAAGAGGGCCATCTGGTCCCAGCTGCAAGGATGAGCAAGGGATCCAGACATAAAGCAGATGAGTGGGAAAACCCGCTTGTCCGCTGGACGCTGGATGAAGACACTGAGTCCCTGGACCTGTATTCTCCGTTTTGCCTTTCTCCTCCTCTCCACCCCACTCTCGCCCACCCACCTCCACTGGTCAAGAGTGAACTGCTTGCACCATGTTCTGGGGAATCCCATTACACCGAGACATCAGCGTTTGGATTGCAGTCTGCTGCCAAACGACCCCGGGCTTTACTTCTACCTTTTGGAGCACTATCTGCGGGCACAGGAGGAGGTACCTTTATGGCGCCAAAAAGCCACCTTGGGGGAGGTAATGCCCACGCAAGAATCGGAGGCTGCACCGCCCAGAGAGTCCCGGCCCCTGGCAGGCCCTGGGTGAGCCCCTGAGCTGGACAAAGCTGACTAGGAGGGGTGGGATCAGATTCGACTGTGGTCTGTGTTGTGCCTTTGGTGATTAGTGTTTGTGCATATGTACATATGACATTTCTTTCTCTGTGGGAACAAGCAAAACGAGGTCTTTTTGTTCTGAGGGGCCTGGGAACTGATTTGGTCTAAGGAACTTCGAGTCCTTTGCCCATCTCCCCTCATTTAACTTACTTGGCAAAACCACACCCTGGTTAAATCCAGCTCTCTGCCTCCCGTGAACGTGGACCTGTGCAGCTGAACTTGGGGCGGCACAGGCCCACATGCCACCAGAATCACTAAATTCATGACCTTGAGCTTCAGATGGGCACTGTGCTGATGGGGATCAAGTCACCTCACATCCCCCAAAACTCTTCCGTCTTCAAACCTCCCACACACCTGCCAAGCCTCCGAAGTCTCCCCACCCACCATCCTCTCTCTAGTCAGTATCTGCACCCCATCACCCAAGACAACCACTGGTTTGATTTCCATCACCATCCAGAATGACACACAGTTTTTGCCTGCTCTAGAAACTCATATAAGTGGGATTAACCAGCATGCACTCCTGTGTCTGGTTTCCTTTGCTAAACATATTTTGAACCTAATACACATTCTTATATATATCTATTTATATATATATATTTATTTTTCTTTCTGAATATTTCCTTGTGTAACCATGTGTCTTGCTAATGGGTTTCAGCCCCCGGCAAATTCACTATGGATTCAGTGTGACCAAAGAAATGACAGTAGAACGTTCTTGGGGTGAAAGAGTTATACCCAACTTTATTTCCACAGTGGCAGGTCAGTCACTAAAATCCCATCCACTCAGAGCGAGTCTGCACGCAGCAAGCCGGTCTCTGCCTCTGGGCCTCTGTCCTCAGCGCTGCCACCACTCCAGCCTCTGCTCTGTTCTCCCGCAGCCTTGCATCAGTGCCACCGTGTCACCCAGAGCACTGGGCAGAGCTCTTTTATACAGAGTCAGTAGCAATGTATTGCCCACACATGTGTAGTGAGCTAGCCAACTGGGGCCAGGTGAGAATCCTGGCCACAGACCTTTCATTTTATCCACACCATGCCACAATGTGTTTATCTATTTGCTTGTTAATGGACATTCAGATTGTTTTCAACTTGGAGATTTAAAATAAAGTTGCTATGAATATGTTTGTATAGTTCTTTTTGCAGGCTAAAGTTTTCACTTCTCTTTGGCAAACACCTACTGTAGAGCAAATGAAAGTTCCTATGGCCAGGACTCTCATCTGACCCTGTTGGCTTGCACACTGTGTGTGCAGTATGTTATTACTGACTCTATCTAAAGAGCTCCATCCAGGGCTCTGGGCTGCACGGCTGCAGGAGAGCAGATGCTGGAGAGATGGCAGCCCCGAGGAGCCCCGAGGACAGAGACTGAGCTGGCTGTGGGGGCAGAGACGCCCAGAGGCAGAGACTAGCTTGCTGCCTGCAGGCTTACTCTGAGGGGGATGGGATTCTAGTGCTTACTCTGCCACTGTGGGAATAAAGTTGGGATAAACCCTTTCACCCCAAGAACGTTGGTTCCCTTGTTATTTTTTGGTTTCACCAAATCAAGAGTAAACTTGCCCGGGCCCAAAATCCACTGGCAGGACACCTACGAATGAAGTTGCTGGGTCCTAAGGTAGGCATATGTTTCACCTGAGAAGAAATTGGCATGCTGGTTTCCAAAGCGGTGCACTGTCTGGCCCTCCCACACCAGCATATGAGAGTTTCAGGTATATCAGACTATCTGACCATTTTGAAAAGTAAACCAGAGCTTGTCATTCCTCTACAAAAACCCTCCAATGGCCTAATGACTGAATATTTGAATATATCAAGGAACTATTATAAATATCTAGGAGTGAAAATGATTTTATGGTAGTGTGGGGAAAATGGAAGTTCCTATGGCCAGGATCCTAACCTGACCCTAAACTACTTGATGATGTAATTGGCCTACTGCTAGGCTAATGCTTCCACACCCATAGGCAATAAGTATCATTGACTGAGTCACTATATAAAGAGCTCTGCCCAGTGCTCTGGGTGGAGGCAGAGATGGAGGTGGATTACAGACCTGCGGACTGCTGGGTGCAGATGTGAATCTAGCGCTCAACCAGGAGAATAAAGCCAGGTATAAACCCTTTTACCCCAAGAATGTTCAGTTGTCATTTTGATGCCGGAGTTCTTGTTCACAAAGCCGAAGAATGAGCTTAGCAAACACCCTAGGTAGGAGAGCAAGGTACAGGCTTTTATTTAGAAATAAAGTGGAAGGACAGAGCTCCCGGCTCACGCCAGGAGGGTGCAAGGGAGTCCCAGGGTGGTGTGTTGTCTAGGGGGTTTATAGGCAAATGAGGATTTTTCAAGAACATGAAAAAAAAGGCTTAGGACTGTGGACTTGTACCACTTGCCCTGCCCTCAAGGAGGGCTGGGTTGTTCTCTGCTTGCTAGGATTGTTTACAGTAAAGTCACGGGTTATGCTGTGATACCCTTCCCTATTTGTAAAACCACTCAATCATTCTAGGCCAAGTTGCTCCTGGCCTTTTGACTTTTAACTGACCTTATTGAAGATGTCTATATTCTTAGTCTGGTATCTTGTTCTTAGAGGATTAGGGTGACCTTGACTTTGCATAATGCTTAACACAGAGTTTCAAAAGGGACTTCTTTCCCCACTCTTATATTGCTGACTGTAAATATCCCACCCTGCTTTTTCTGGAGGCCCTCACCCTACTCTGACTACACCCACGGTCCCTGTCTCAATTTTTCCGTCTTACTAAATCCATAGTGAACTTGCCCAGGGCTGAAACCTTCAGGCAAGACAGTTAGGCTATTAAAAAGTCCCTTTCATTTAGAGATACCTACAGAAATGTTTATGGATGAAATGATGTGATGTCAGGGAGGTGGGAAATAGGGATAGAGATTAAACAAATTGGCCGAGTTGATCATTGTAGAAGCTGTGTAATTGGCACCTGCTGGGTTCATCACACTTTTCTCTACTTTTATATTAAAAGAAGACCAGAACCAGATAGAGGTTAAAACAGCGAAGGCATATTTTATTCAGGAACTATTGCAGTGGAGGAAGAGACTCCAGTATAGAACTGAGCTCCATTCCAAAAAAAAGACAAGTGGGGATTTATATTCAAGGAGGAAGGTTGAGTCAGTGGATGGAAAATTACTAAGAGGAAATGGGGGAAGGGGGACTTCTGGCTCAAAACTTGATAGGATTCTTGCTGAAGGCAGGCTGGGTGATAAGATATCAGGCATGAGTGGTGAGGAATTTGATCAGATACTGAGGGTAATCAGATATCAAGGTAGAGGATTCTGACTAAACAAAGCCAGCAGGATTCCTGCTAAAACTAGACTAAGTGGGCCAAGAACAGGGCTAAAGATCAGGGCCTAAAGGAGCCTAACGGGAATTAAATCAAGGAGAGAGTCCTTGTCAGTGTATTCTTGAAATTTAAAATTTTAAGTGTTTTTAAAAATCCTTTAGTGGCTCTCTACCTCACTCAGTGCAAATGCTGGTCTTTGTAAGGACGTCTCCTTCCTCTGACTGCACCTCCTGTTACACCTGCCTACTCCACTCCCCTGTAAAGCCCCCCTGCCGTCTCTCACCAGTGCCAGGCACCCTTCTGCACTATGCCTGCGTGCTGGCGGGCCCCTGCCTGGCATGCTCTCCTCCTGATAGTCCGTGGCTACTTAAACTGAAGGAATCTGAGAAATGGGAGGTGCAGGAAGGACTCTGTGACCTTCCCTGAAGCAAGTCATAGACCCTCATTTGAGAGGGACCCTCCCTCTGCCCTGAGACCAGGAGCATCCTTATCTCCAAGGCACAGACATCCTACTACATCTTCCCACAACTTTTCATTCTTCATCAAACTTAGCACAAAAAGGCTCAGGTTTAGCACCTTCTTTAGTCTTCATTTCCTTGTGGAGGCTCCCGGGTCACCTGAAATGATGTCCCATGGATGTCAGTGGCTTCAAGGGGCATCCTGAAGTTCCACATTTGGACCCCCTCGGCTCTTTGATCCCAAGTACACATGCAAGACCTGGAGCAAGATGGGGACAGTGACCTCAGAGAATCCCAGGGCTCCTCTGGCACTCTGATGGTGTTTGTCCTTCCAAGAGGACACATCCAACAGGCTGACCACAGGCCACCGTGGGAAGGACTCAGGTGTGGAGGGGTAAGAGTGTCAGAGAGGTGTGGTAAACACCCCATCTTTCCCACTGTGGCCTCTAGGGGGAGCTCCCTGCAGTGAACCAAGGACCCACAGCAGTCTCGGGCACCTAGTTCTGAAGCTCTCTGGTGGGCTGGCTTTAAAGCTTCCTTCCTTCTCAGGGCCGTCTCTCAGCTGCTTCAGAGTGTAAAGGCAGAACAGGGGTGGGGCTAAGGGGGCATCAGCAAATTGAGACAGGGACCGTGGGTGTAGTCAGAGTAGGGTGAGGGCCTCAGGAAAAGGCAGGGCGGGATATTTACAGTCAGAGCAATATAACAATGGACAAAGACGTCCCTTTTGAAACTGTGTTAAGCATTATGCAAAGTCAAGGTCACACTAATTCTCTAGGATAAAGATGCCAGACTAAGAATATAGACATCTTCTATGAGGTCAGTTAAAAGTCAAAAGGCCAGGAGCAACTGGGCCTAGAATCTTTGAGTGTTTCACAAATAGGGAAGAGTGTCTCAGCATAACCCGTGACTTCACTGTAAACAACCCTAGCAAGCAGAGAACAACCCAGCCCACCTTGAGGAAGTCCACACCCCTAAGCCTTTTTTTCATGTTCTCAAAAAATCCTCAACTGCCTATAAATCCCCTAGACAAGGCACCACCCCGGGCTCTCTTGTCCCCTCCTGGTGTGAGCCGGGAGCTCTGTCATTTCACTTTATCTCTAAATAAAAGCCTGTACCTTGCTTTCCTACCTTGGGTGTTTGCTAAGCTCTTTCTTCGGCTTCGTAAACAAGAACCCCGGCATCAAAACCACACAGAGAAGGTCTCCTGACTGCTGGGGCGGCCACTGGTCTCAACTGAAGTGAGAGGGGTTAGAAAAGAACCCCATCTGAGTGGGGCTGAATCCCGTATACACACCGCAAGGCCAGGCTCCACGCGCCCCCCCAACCCCCCCCCCACAACCCGGCCCACGGGGCTACCCGGCCCCCTTCCCCCCCACACAAGGCCGTATCTTTGAGGCAAGAGGAGGCTGCAGAGTAAGGAACAGTGGTGCTTGGAATTGGAAATCAGGTCGCGTGTTTGCCTCATGCAAACCAGCTCCCTGGAAACCTCCAGGGGAGAGATGACCCAACACACACAGCCCAGAATCCCCATGGCTCTTGGCAATCCTGCCTTCCCCCACAGTCCAGCCACAGCTGCCGGGGCTGAGGGGGTTGAGGGGTGAGGAATGCAATGTGCCTCCTTTCTCTTACTCCTGTACTGTTCACATGAAGCAGCAAACACAAAAAGACCTTATTCACAGGCTCCATTGCTTGCCCTCTATTGAAAGCTGTCTGAAAATGTAAATTCCTCAGAAGTTGATTCTTTTCAAACACTTTAAAGTTGTCCCACCAGGAGCAGTTAAAAGACTTCAGTGGGCAGGAGGCTCCTTAAAAGTAATATTTGCATTTAAAGGAGAAATTTCCAAATAGCCAGAAAACAGCTAGCAGCTCTGAAGTCAGGCTTGACAGCACAAGGTGGAAGCCCAGTTTCTCTGGGGGTATGCAGGGGGAAGCCCCCCCTTTTGCTGCCTGTGCCCCACCCCACCTCGGCCTTGCCTCCTCCATTCACCACTGCCCTGCACGGGTGCCCGCATCCGTCCTGGGTGACTGGGCACCAGAAACCCAAATCCAGTGAGCTGGACAAGCTTCTAAAAGAGCCAATGTCCCCCTCTCGGAGGGCCCTGGGCCTCTGCTCCCTGCACCCCAAAGAATCAGAAGGTTCTGGTCTGAGCCCCTCATCCAAGGAGCAGATCACTGGGACAACAGTTGTGTCAGTATGATGGGGCATTTTACTCTTGTATTTGCAGACAGGGTGTCTGCCCACTCCTCCCCCCATCCCCTGCCACCCCCACTTTACCACGCTTCCAGCTCGATCTCCAGTCAGGTCTCCCAGGGTGGGTGCCCCTCCCTCCCCCAGAGGCTCCCTTGAGGTGGGGGTGGGGTGCCCTCTTCTCCATCTGGTATCTAAGATTCAAGCTGAGATAACAGGAAAACAGGATTCCTTCTCTCCTCCCACTACCTCTCCCACCCCCTACTAAGAGATGATTGGTTACAATGGACATGTTTTTCTCCCGGATTATATAGAATTTCATACCATATATTTGTTACTTACTCTTTTCACTTCTCATGGAAATCTTTCCATGCAGAATCTCACTTTAATGGCTTCACAACGGATCGAATGAGGCTGCAGCACTCACCATCGGGCTGGCTCCCGGTATTGCCTGGTGCCTATTGGCTACGATACTAGTCAGACTCGTTTCCAGGGAAGGGGGAGCCTAGCTCCGTGGGGCTTTGACAGTAAGGGGCAAAAGGCTTGTGACCCGTGAAGTGTGCAGGTGGAGCAGGCATCGGCTGGGCGTAACACGGAGACCCCACTTCTTTCCCTCTTCACATTCTGCCTCTCCTGAAGCCAGCTTCCCACTGAGAGCCACTCTTCTTGTGGTTGTGAGGTGACTGCCAACAGCACCCAGCACTATGAAGGGTGGCCCAATATGCCGCCCCAAAATATGCCACTTTGGCCGAAGGATTATTTAAAGCTAAAAGCACTTAAAAACAACAGACGCAGAAAGGGCACAAAATCTCCCCTTTTCTTCCTGAAAGCAGATTAAAAACTCCCATGTGAAAGATGCCGTCCCTGTACCAGAAGGAGAGTAACAGGCTTATCATCAAGGACAAGATATTGAGGGAATTCTGTACAACAGACCTTGTTAAAATACTTGTCTTCCTTTAGCCTCCCCACATAGTTTAGGAACTTTTCCACAGTTGCCTTTCTGTCCAACTGTGGGGAAGTTGGGGTTCCTATGGCCAGGATCCTCAGTGAACTTAAACCACCTGATGATGTAACTGGCCTGTTGCTAGGCTACCGCTTCCACACCTTTAGGCAATAAACTATTATTGTGCTATATAGAGAGCTCGGCCCAGAGACGCTAGTGCTGGACCTACTGCGGGGAGAATACGCCAGCTAATAAACCCTTTCAGCCCCAAAGAACGTTTTGCTGCCAATTTCTTTGGTCACATTGAATCCATAGCGAACTTGCCTGGGGCTGAAACCCATTGGCAAGACACCAATCTAATTTAAAAATACATAGGTTTTACCATTTCTTTGGGTCTTCATTTCCTTATGAGAGCTCCCAGTCACATTAAATGTATATAAATTTGCATGCTTTTTCTCCTGTGAATCTGTCATATGTCCGTTTCATTCTCAAGCCCAGTTGAAAACCCCTAAGAGAGCAGAGGGAAAATGCTTCCTCCCCCACAGCTGCAATGGGTCTTTGTCCACATCCAGAAAGAGTGCCTCCAACCTGCGCATGTCCCTGCCTTCCAAGCAGTTCCGTGATTCACTCCACGGGTGACTGGGACCAGGGACTAGAGCCAGCTAATTGGCTTGGGCCACCCAGGGCTCCCATGAGTTGGGCTGGGGTTAGCTTCCCCTGCATAGGCTGCATGAGGGAAGGCAGAATATAGGGATGAAAATTATGTTATTTTAGTTAAGGAAGCATAGAATCACCTGAGACGGGGATCAGCACATGCACATTCCCAATACTGGTTTTTCCTTTTTTTAACAACCCACCTAATGACGGATATATGTTCCTCCAATCTTTTACTGTTATTAACAGTGCTAAAATGAACATTCTTAAACATGCATATATTTCTGCATAGTATTCCTTCTCAATGCCACTCTCCTCTGATTTTCAGGTCCCCAAGACCCTCTTTTCAGACTGACCTTACACCTCTCTCTTCATGACTTGTTCTCCAAGAGCAAACTGCCTGAGAACTTCACTACCTTTACCTGCATAGTCTGAGTAATGAAGACAGCAATGAGTCAGGCCTGGGACATGCGATGATGAAATCCCACTCCACAGCACCCAGGAAAGGTAGAGGTCCTGGTCAGATAACCTCATTGGCCCACCTACCATGTGTTTTTAGACTCATTCTTTACTCCTTCCTTTAAATGAGGCACATCCTGCCAGGAGGTTGTATCAGAGAAATTATCCATAGCCCCTTTTCTGTATCTGACCACTGGGAAAATAGTGGAAGTCTATAGAAATATAACTGTAGTAAATGCTATTCTGTGCCACCCAGATCAAAGCACCCATTCCCCTGGGGCCAGAAATGTTAGCACCTGACTACTCACAGCTGTGAGAATTGCCCTTGGCTTAAAAAAAAATGCTGCCTCACCCAAGATCATAACACCTCCCAAAGGCATCATGAATCTAACAACAGGTCTGTAGAGGTGGAAAAATTTGCTCTTCTTCCCTTCTAGGTTCTTTGGTTGGTCTAATAACTAAATTGACATAAGACAGATTAATAGGAGAAAAACAAATTTAATTCCATGTTCCCGGGAGCCTATAAAAATATCAGACCCAAAGGCAGTCAGACGATGAAGACCATCTGAGCCGAAGGAAGGGATGGGGCCTAGGGCTTCGAGGTGGGGAGAGGCGGCTCACAGGAAGATGAGAAAAGCAGATGTTTGGTAATCAGCTGTCTGCCCTGCCATGCTGATGTCTTTCAGATTAAAAACCGTCATCTCTGGTAATAGCTCTCTTTCTGGTACAAATTCCCTATCTAAATTCTTCTAGGCAGTTAAGGGAGAGGTAAATGTTTTTTTTCCGAGTCTGTTGGGTGTTGACTGCCCTCAGCTCAAAAGAATCCACATGTCCAAGTGGTACATTTTAGGGAGGCATATTCTGCTCACCTTTGGGTCTAATCTGGGGGTAATAAGGCCTGGACTGTGTCTCATTTTAAGCAACTCTGAAAGACCACCCCAGCTCCAAAGCTTCTTATGTGTTCCAATTATCTATTGCTACAGAGCAAACCACACCGAAACTTAGAGCTTTAAAACAACAATTTGTTATTTCTCATGATTCTGTGGGTTGACAGGACTCAACTAGACGGTTCGTGGTGTCGCTGAGGTCACACATGCAGCTGCCTTCAGCTGGGAGTCTGGGGGAACTAGAGCAACCAGGGTTGTCTCTGATCCTCCAGCATCTCTCTCCGCATTGCCTTGTATAATATGGGCTTCTTGACATGTGGCTGCTGAATTCCAAGGCATGTTCCGAGAGGACAAGCAGAGGCACTTACCAGGATATACATGCACCGTTCTTGCTGCCACATTAGGCAAGCCCTGATACCACACGAGGATGTGAATACCAGAGGCGTGGTTCACCAGGGACACCCATGTAATAATCTGCCAGTCTGCCCTTCAGCTCCTAATGGTACAGAGCCATTTGCACAATAGAGTCACCCCTCAAAACAAAAACCAACAAAACTTCCAAAGTGTCTTTCCAGTACTGCATCACTCTGAGGCTTGAGGCCCCGGATCTCACCGCCCAAATCAGATCTAGGTGGGATGAAACTCTCCAGGTGTTATTCTTCCAGTGCAGCTCCTCAGGTAGGGATCGTGGCAGAGACCTGTGAATTACTAACACCAGTTGTCTCCCCAATTCCCACCTGACAAATACTAGTAAGACAGAGACAAGAAACATTCAGAGGTGAAGGGCAAGGGAGACACCTACTCTTCCCCAGCCCACAGCTATCACAAAGAAAACTTCTACATGCTGCTTTAGTTGCATCTCATAACTTTGTGTTTTCACTTTATTTCAACGAAAAATATTTCTTAATTTCATGCGTGATGTTTTAAGATGTTACTCATAAGTGGATTGCTTAATTCCCAGATAGTTGAGGCTTTTCTAAATATCTTATTGTTATTCATTATTAATCGTAATACCTCTGTGATTAATGGTTCATTCAATAGCTCAGCTAACATACTCTGGATCTTTTCAATCCTTTGAAACTTATTGAGACTTGTTTTGTAGCCCAGCATATGGTCTGTCTTGGTGAATGTTCTATATGCTTTTTTATACCATCTGAAAATCCCTGTGTTTTACATAAAAGTAGTTCATTGATATTAAATAACTATTAGCATGGTTGGGTTTAGGTCTACCATCTTGGTTTAGTTTTCTGTCTGTCCAAAATGTTTTTTATTCCTCTGTTCACCCTCTCTGCCGTATTTTGGGTGAATTGAGTAACATTTACTATGCCATTTACTTCATCAATTAACTCTTTAGCTAAGCTTCTGGGTATTGTTTCTAGTTTGTTTTTTTTTTTCTAGAAACAAAAACATACATCTTTAACCTGTTCATGCTGCTGAACTCAAGCCTGCCTCTCCCCTCCCACTGTGAACTGTCAGTCACCGACACCATTTCTCCAGTCCTGGAATCTGTTCGTTGATGCATTCATCTATCAGATACACAGCTAATGAAGAATCATTATCCAGGATCATGCAGGAAGAGGGTGCCAGGTCTCAAGCAAGGCATAAATAGAAATAAAGTCGGCCCCTTCCACCACTAGAAGTGATGAGGCAATGCGATCATTAACTGTAAGACCAATGTGAGATGATGCTGTCACTGCAGAAAGAAAGGTCACCGTTATAAGGATGGAGCCCAGCACTCTATTCAGTTATCTCCTAAGCGGTCCTGCGCAGCTAGACTGAATGTGAACAAGTCAGCCTTCATGCACAAAAAGATCACCAGGTACAGCTAAGGTCGTTGAACTGGAAAAGCCAAAAAGATTATGGGTGATGTGGGGCCAATTTTCCATACTGGTGCATCTGAAGATGATCAGGAACATTCTGAAGTCCTCACTACATGGGTCTAGATGGGGAAGTTGTGCACAGAAGTGCTTTTTATAATTGCGAAGAAGTTCACAACATTAAGACACTGATTAAAATAAAGTATGGTTTATCATATACATAATACTATATGTATACAGGCCTTTGAAATGACAATGTCAGTCTATAGATGTTGACATGAAGAGAGATGCAGAATATATGGTCCAGTGAAAAAAGCAGGTATCAGAATACTATCCATTATGTAATGCCATTTGTCTTAATGTGTCATGGAGTGTGAGATCTATAATAGGAGGCATAGAATAGGGACGGGACTGTGTCTCATTTTGACCACTGCTATATTCCAGGACATAACAGTGATTTATACAGAGTAGCCTCTCGATAAATATTTGTTGACTGTAACAAGTACTTTGTTAAAAACCTGGATGACTAATCCCCTAGTTGCTAATAATAGGAAGCTAGGCAATATTTTTTTTCTTTTTTATTGTCCTTATTTTCTTGTTTGTACAAGAAACATGCCGAGAAGAGGATTGTAATGGCTGCCTTCAGAATTACTCTGTAATGAATACATAAATTCTTCTGTAAGCCAACACCACTGAGGGTTTTGCTCCCTGTTGTATCTGTCGGTGGCTGAGGGAGCTGGAGGTCAACAGAGGCAGATTGGTCTTCTCAAGATTGCCTCTGAGACAGGTTTGCCTCTGTGTGGCTTTTTTATGTTGATCTGTCCCAGGTCTATGCCCAAAGAGAAAAAAAGAGACAAAAACTCAAAATTCTTGGAATTCTTTCTAGAGGATTATGAGGACGTGAATTTCTGAACCCCATTCCACTCTTCAGAAAATAAAGATGTTTTAAAATAAAGATAATCATTATTGTATCTGGTATCAAGTAAACATCAGATGGAAGAAGAGGAGTTTTGAAAGAATGCAAGTTGATGAAAATCTTTTCTACAACAGTAAGCCAGGGGAGGTGACAAAATTATTATTCTCAAAGACTGAAATGAAAACTTCAAACCCAATAAAATCCCTGAGCTTCCCAGGTTAGACAATGGCAAGAGTTCAGTATGAGTCCCAGTGAAAATATAACATTTTAAATATTTTATGTGTGTCTTTATTTTTAATCTTTTCCTGACTAAAAAAACAAAAACAAAAACATTTAAGCTTGTTTACAAAATATACCAATAAAATATATTTTTAAAAAGTCGCAGAGGACATTAGGAAGAAGAGAAAATTAGGTTAGGAGAAATAATGTGAGGCCAGGGATAAGATTAATACAAAAATACTTGCCATAAAAGTCCTCTACACTTGCTAGAAATGGGCCACAATTTGAGCTTCCTAGCTGTCAGTACAAAGAAAGAAATGAGATCAGCTGTATTATTCACAATATCCATTACATAAAAACAAATCAGATGCTTAATCTTGGAATTAAACACCTGACCAGAAAGGAATTTCTTCCATGTATTTTCATCCAAAGGGCCTGTGGAATTTAGTAAAAAAGGTCCTAGAAGCATCTTTATAGGAAATAAAACAGAGTGCCTTGGTGTTGATGGTCTGCCTTATTTAAGTCAATGGCATGACTTCATGTAGGTGCAAATAAAATAATCCTACCAGGGGTGGAAAGCATGTGATCATCCAAGATGTAGTGTTCAATCCCAAAGTAAATGCTAACAAGGACAAGAGCTCTCATGCCTGAATGAATGTGACTGTCATTCAGACAAGTCTTCTAAATGTTTCTCAATTCAACAAAATGTTTGTTAAGAAATGAACCAAGGGTGAGTTTGAGGTTGTGGCCTCTGATCCAACAAGGACTAGAATATTCTATGTTGGTGATTAAGTGCAGACCCCAATGTTTGAACAGGCAGCTGAGACGGGAGCAGGGTTTACAACTTCTTCTGATAGTTCAAGAAACCTGAATACAGCTATCAGGCTCACTGCAGAAAAACATTTTCTTTACCCATGTATGGTGACAGATGTAATTATTTTGTGATAAATACAAATATCAAATTATTATGTATACCTGAAACTCATATAATGTTACAATTATACCTCAATTAAAAAAAAGAGAGAAAGAAAATATTGCCCAGCTTCCTATTATTAGCAACTAGGGGGTTAGTCATCCAGGTTTTTAACAAAGTACTTGTTATAGTCAACAAATATTTATTGAGAGCCTACTCTGTGTAAATCACTGTTATGTCCTGGAATATAGCAGGTTCAAGAGAATGATGATAGCGCACCTTCCAGACACGCGCTGTCCCACAGAAGGGGACCAGGCAGGAACCAGACAGGCCACTTTAGTTTCACCCTTACACACAAATGACTAAGAACCACAAGTTCTTAGGCTAGTATTGCTGAACTTTTCAGGTACAAGGAGCATTTTTAAAGCCCCTTTCTCCAAACATGTATAAAATTGGACCTTTGGACCTGGTTGATTGAAAAATATGCAAAGTGACAGATTCCCCCCTTTTTTAAAATTACACATGTACTAAATGCTCCCTGCAGAAAAAAAAATTTTTACCCATGTATGGTGACAGATGTAATTATTTTGCAATATGTACAAATATCAAAATTATTATGCATACCTGAAACTCATACAATGTTACAATTATACCTCAATTAAAAAAAAGAAAGAGAGAAAGAAAACCCAACCACCTAGATAAGCAATAAGTGGAGATAAAAATCACCAACAATTTGGCTGCTTAGCCTCTAGGGTAGGTGAAAGGCAAAGCTCTTATCTATTCCTCTCTATGGAGGCCAAAGGGAAATCAAATATTCTCTCTCCCAGCTTCTTTATAACTAGTACATCATCACTGAATCTAAACTTAACCAGTTGGGTACCCCCGCCAAAGACTTAATTGTAAAGGAGTGATGCAAAGGCTCTGTGGTCAGTCAGAGAAAATTCACAGCATAATCCTGAGGGGCCAGCAGCAATAATGCCAGGGCCAGTGCCCCAAGCTGACTACTACTGGGGGGATACCACCAGGTCAAAATGGTCTCCCTGATTTCAGTAGAAGATCCAAGAGTGACAGAGTCACTTCTCTGATGTGTCACTGAGCAGCCCCTTGAAATAAATGGAGACTGAGTCCCCTTGAAAAAAGACCATGCAGTAACATCAAAAATATATTCTGTCTGTCTTACTCCTGCATTTCCCACAGAAGATCTTAACATGCATCAGGGAAACTGTGCTCTGGGGAAAGGAATGAGCCAGATCTTTCAGGGGATTTGGGACACTAACTTGAACTAACACTAATCCTCTGGTGACTAGGACACACGGGGTTGGGTGATAAAAGGAGCTTTAACTGGAGTCCTGCTCACAGTAGTACTGGTGGAATCCTGAACCTATTACTCCTCCAGGGCCTGGAAGTAGAGTTGGAATAGATGCCCCAACCCTCAGGCAGAAGCCCCACATGGGCTCTGTGACCCAAAAAGTAAGGGCTGTGACGCCCAGTGATCCAGAGGCTTCCCCTACAGCTATGAAATAAGGGTTTCCTGTCCTCACTCCCCACTCCCCACGCCTTCAGCAGGCACAACCTGAGACTGGCGAGCTGAGGATCCTCCAAGCCAGCAATCCCAGAAGCCTTCTTACCTGCTGGGTCATATCCAACACACAGGCCTGTAATGAGATCCCTGTTTTCATGCTCTCATTGAGCCTATGCTGACTTAATCCTTGGTCCTTCTCTCTGGGCGGGAGAGCCCGTGGCCAGGAGCTGGACAGAACAAGTAGGGTTACCACCAGATTAACATTTAATGGGCACCTTGTCCTATACCAGGCACCCTATGAACAGTGATCATGAAGTCACCTACTGCCCATGTACCCAAACACACACCTTTTATATCTCATCAGCAGGGAATTAGGAGCTGCAGAAAGTACACAGAATGAGACCCATAGGTGTCAGGGCAGGGAGTCTACAGTAAGCACTGGCCCTCAGATCTGCTCCATGGACACAGCTGGCATAGTATTTGATAGTCTTCTATAAAGGGGTGCCCATTCTGAGCTGTGGCTATGAAACGGGGATGCTTCCTGTGATAACTGCCTTTTCATCCACTCTAACCTCAAGGGGCCTGACAATTAAGGGTGCCAGCTTGGGTGAGGCTCATGCATTCATTCCTGGGGGAGGTAAAGGTCCCATTTAGCTTTTAGAGACCACAGCCACTTCCTAGACACTCTAGACCAGCACCATTCTCCTGCAAGACTGGATCTTGAGAGACTCATGCTCAAGCTCTAACTTGATCAGGCCAGGCAGATTTTAAAGGAGGAGCAAGTTGAGTGGCTTCAAGGTACCTGCTTATAGCATAGGTCAGCTGCTATTCCCCTTCCTGCTCTGCCAGGGCCTCAGATGCAGACAGAGCCTCATGAAATCACCCTGAGGCCACAGCCAGGGCAGCAGGTACAGACACCCTCTCCCGGGTTGCATGCTGAGGCTGCATTTTGCCAACATCGCACTGGATTGAAGATGCAAGCATGCTGCCCTGCTCAGGTCAGCTGGCCGCCTGCACCTGGATGCCAGGAAGAACTGGCTGGTGCCCTGCTTTGCACAGATGCTCCTTCAGTCATTACTCCCAGGTCCATGTGCCCCTCAGTGGATGACGGCGGTGGGTAGGATGGGATAGGAAGGTTCAAGCATGGTCTGAGAACAGGTTTCTGCTGATGGAGGACTGCCTCCCTGCCGACTCCCTCGGCCAGGGCAGGGGTGCCCTGGAGGGCCTGCCCACCTCCCTCCATCCCGGCCCAGCAAGGGTACAGCAGGTGCTAAAGCCAGGGCCTCTGGCTCACAGAGTTTCCTCCCAACATTCTTAACAAACCTTTATTAGACCCCTAAAGTTCAGGTACAACTGAGGTGATTGATCCCCATATGAACACCAGCTGTCCTGGAGATCTGCCTTCCTCAGCCCTAGCCAGGTAGGTCATGAAGGGGAGACTATGCCCTCCCAAAATGTGCCACTTTGCCATGTGGATTATTTCGAGCTGAAGGCAATCAAGATCCAGCAGACTCCGGAAAAGCTTTTTACCTCCCTTAACTTCCTAAGAGAATTCACTTAGGGGACCTGGCCCAGAAGGACGGCTACTACCAGAGATCATTTTTTAACCTGCATCACAGGAGAAACCTCTGACTACCCAACAGCTGCTCTTCTCACCTTCCTGTGAACGGCCCTCCTCCCCCTAGCAGCCCCAGCCCCTAGCCCAGCCCTTAGCTCAGGATGGCATGCAAGCCTCAACTGCCCACTGCCTTTGGGTCTCATGTCTTTGTGGGGCTCCTAAATGTGCATAATTACCTTTGCAGATCTCTTATTAAACTGTCATAGGTCAATTTAATTATTAGGCTGGCTAAAGGGCCTTGAAGGGAGAAGGAAAACTTTTCACCCCAGCAATAGTGGTGCCTCTCTGGCCACTCAGCAGCAGGGTGAACGCCCGCAGCCTCGGTCAGACTCACGCCTCCTCCCACCCCAGCCTCATTCTTCTGTACGTCCTGGGGGCCCTGTTTCCTTCTCCTCCATGATCTTCCTCACATTCAAGATCTTTCTCCCTCTATCTGGCTCCCCAGGAAGCCCTTAAAGCCTCCTCAGCCCCACCTTCCTTGTAGCTCCCAAAACAACTGCCTTCAGGGAGAAAGAAGGGTATGGAGAGAGAAATGAGAGGAAGAAAGGGTGATGGGAAAAAGAAAAGGCAAAGGTGAGGACCAGAGAAGGGGAGGGGAAGCCATTGGGCAAGAAGGAATAAGGAAAGGAGAAAGCAAGTACAAGCAACTCCCAGATTACCCCTTGATTTCCCAGCCAGCACTTCTGGGTCACTCTTCCTGCCATGTTCTGCTTGAAGCACATTGTTTCAGAAATCCTGGTTTCCCTGTACATCTTCTTTGAACACCAGAGACATATGAAAAAGCCTATTTGTTTTATGATGTATTGTAGGGCATGGAGAGAGGAGGAAGAAATATTTTTGGCCTCCTGCCTTTTTTTTTTTTTTCAAGGTCTCTGCAGCTTCTTGTTAATTTAGTACCTGAACCTTTACCGTGCAAATAACACAAGGAAAGATAAACTTCACTGGCCCTGGACTCCGACCTTTGTTTAACACTCACGCCTCTCTGATCCATCCTCCATCCCACTTACTGGGAAGTTTGGAATTGTTACCTGGGAATTTAGAGCGAGCGAATAAATACCTGGAGAGGCAGAGCACGTTGGTTTAGGCAAGCCTTGTAAGAGAGTACGCGAGTAGCGCATGGCAGAGATGCTCAATACGTACAGGTTGAGTGACCGAATTAGTGAGCTGGTGCTGGACCCCAACCCTGATTCCAGCCCAGGGCTTTTTGCTCCGAATCTTGGGCTTTTCCCACCCTAGCCCTGGATCTCCACTCTGAACAAAGATGGTATACAGAGGCAAAAGGTCACATTAACTAGAATCCCAACAAAGATCTAGGGCCCCTCCACCAAACACCGGCTAAAACAACTGCTGGGTGATCAACCTCAGGACAGGCCTGTGTGTACATCTTTGAATCCCTGCTTCTTGCACACAGTAGGTGCTCAAAAAAGGATTGCTTTATCAAATGGACATATATCCTCCCAGGGGGGATGTTTTAGCATAATTATAGGAGGCAGGACTCAGGGTAACTAGAAGAGCAGATTGAGAATTACATGGAGGAGTGACCTGAGTATTATGTTCTTGACCCAAAAGGACCTTTGGTCTACACTGTGTAACAGAGAAAGTAAAGAGTCTTGACCAGCGCTGTCCAATGCTAAGGCACGAACCACATTCAGCTATTTGCATTTAGTTAAAATTAAATAAAATGTAAAATTCAGTTCCTCAGCTGCATCAGCCAGATTTCACATGCTCAATAATTGCCACACGTGGTTAGCTGCTACTGCATTGGTACAGAGAATACAAAACATTTCCGTCATCATAGAATGTTCTGTTGCCAAAGCTGCTCTAGACTCTAAATTGAAAGGAAATGCATTCCTGCTTCTGACCTGGACTCCTGACCTCCTCTTGTCCCCTTTGCCCCCCCAACTAGATCAAAGCACCCTCAGTACTTCACATGGGCTCCCCTTGACTCTCTGCTCCACAGGGCGCAATACCCTCTGCTTCGGGTTTCACCCCCCCCCCACCCAGTGCCCTGCAGGTGATAAGTACTTGTTGAAATAATGAGCCCTTCAATTCGTTTTCGTACATGCTAAAGGTCCCAAATGTGAGTCAAGCGACAGGAATAACAGAAGAAACCCTGCTTCTTTTCTTTTCTCGCCTCCCTACCCCCTTCTTTGGTGCACCCCCTCCCGCCGGCCCCCCAACTCCAAAGCAGCACAGTTAGAGGCAGGCCCTGCCTCCAAAAGTTACAGTCCCCAAACCACAGGGACTCCTCAGAAATACCTGCTCCGGGTCTCAGACCGATCTAACTTGTGAAGGTATATTTGTTCACCTGGTAATTTTCTGTGTTCCTCCACCTTCGGCTGCCCTGCACCTAACAGGTGCTCAACACATGTTGAACAGATGAATGGGTGGACCGATGGATGGATGGATGACCGGCTCGGGATCCCAGCGTCCGCCACAGGGACTGGGGGAGCAGCCCCCCTAGGGAGCTCGGGAGAAGCCCCAGGCCCCCGCCCGGCTCCGCTGGCCCGGGGTCCAGCGGGACGCGGCCCTTGGGGGCGTGTCCTGCCGGGCCCGGGCGCCGCCGCCTGGAGCAGCCGGCCACCGGCGCAGCAGGGCCACGGCGGCGGCAGAGAGAGGGCGGCCTGAGCATGGAGCGCGAGCTGGAGGAGCTGGAGGCCCGGCCCGCGCGCGCGGCGGAGCCGCCCTTTCAGGCTCTGGTGGAGGCGGCGGGCGGTCGCGGGCAGGTGCTGCTGGTGGGCGAGCTGTGGGAGCGCGAGCAGAGCCGCGCGCTGCTGCGGGACTTCGCCCGCGCCGTGTTCCCGCCGGAGAAAGCCGCGGGCAAGCCCGGCAGCGCGGCGGCCGAGGGCTCTGCGGCGCCGGCGCCAGGGGCGCAGAGGGCGCCCGGGACAGCGGGGTCGCGCGCCATCCGCTCGCCGCTCGTCTTCGTGCTGTGCCGCGCGTCGTCGCTGGCCGCCCGGGAGCCGCGGCGCCGCCTGCGGGAGATGCTGAGGGATGTGCGCGGCCGGCGGCGGGCCGGCGCCGCGCTGGTCGGGGTGCTGGTGGCAGAAGCCGGGCCCGAGGACGCGGAGGCTCCGGGGTTGCGGCTCCTGGAGGCGCTGCTGCGCGCCGTGTTCGGCCGCCAGGCTGGGGGCCCCGTGCAGGCGGCCACCTACTGCCCGGGCCACCCGGCCTCCAGTCTGGCGGTCCAGGCGGCCGCCTGCAGGGCTCTGCAAGCCGCCGGGCCCGTGCCACCAGGTGAGACTGAGCGAGGCCCCGGGAGGGCGCGGAGAGTGGGGGGGCGGCGGCGGAGGGGAAGGCCCCAAGTTGTAACTCTTTAGGCCGGCTCTCCTCGTTGAGCACTTAGGTAAACTGAGGCCCAGAAAGGGGAGGTGCCTAGCGCGAGGCCTCGGAGATGGCACGGAGCGGGCGGGGGAAAGATCGAGTACACGGGAGATGCAGGGGGTTAGGAAAGCCAAGGAGACAATCTGAAAGCAGGGATGGTTGGTGGAGAGAGGATGGACTGGGCAGAGCAAAGATCTGGGAGCTTCCGGGAGAGAGAGGACATGGGAAAGCCTTGGGGTGCGCAAGTGTCAAGGGAGGGCGGAAGGGACAGAAGTGGGGCTAGGGGTATTGGCGCTGGGAGTTTCTTGGACTGTGTGCAGCTTGGGATGCTGGGGGAGGCTCGGTGTGGAAGCGCCGCGGGGTCACGGGAAGAAAGTCAGGAATAAGATGCCGCGACTTGGAGGTGTGGGGAAAGGGCGTGAGGCACTAATGGCACAGAATTTTCTGGTCCTTCTGTGCACCCACTGCTATGTATCCCTTCCCTTCTCACTCTCCTGAAGTATGGGGAGGAGAAGAGGGTGCCTACTGAAGTTTCCCTGAATCTGGCAAAGCTGGGAGATTTGGAGTGCTCTCTGCACTCGCAGCATTCCTCACCACCCACACTTCCCCAGCACCTGCTGCCCTGCAAGCCCTGCAGCCTCTGCCAGCTCTTCTTGCTAAAAAGTTCACGGAGACAGAGGCTGTGTCCTGCCTCCCTGGGCATTAGTGTGTTAAGCAACAACGGAAGACACCAGATTCGCAGAGGGGCCTTTTCCAGCCAGAACTGGTGCCTCTGACATCACAAATGACATAGACCCACATGCAAGCCCGACCTGCCTGGGTAAAGGCCATCCCTCTCAGCTGTAGAACTGCCCTAAGCCCTCTACCCCCACCACCACACTCCCCCATGCCTACAACCCCCTTCTTTTGAGTCTGTGAAGAAGAATTTGAAACTAGGGCAATTGACAGTTGAAGCTCTTGGTTTGCTGAACAGAAAATCTCTGTCTTGTCAGATACCTTCTGATCCACTGCCTCTGGGACTTTGTGTTCTTTTAGCAGAAGGAGCCTGGGAGAGACCAGGCCTCCCGGCACTGCTTGCATGCTTTTCCTGGGGTACCTGGAGTCGGGGGAAGGACCCGGATGCCACCTCCCCCAGTGGCCCAGCTCAGGGTGAGTGTGTCACCTTCCTGGCCTCCTGGACCCCAGGGCCAGGTGCTTAGGATGATAGAAATGGCCATGAACCTTAGCGATAAAATGGATGAATATCTATGGAGCACTTGCCATGTGCAGGGTGTGGGGGTGAGTGATGTGAGGTGCTACAGGCTCACTCAGCAGAGCTCTAACCCTACGAGCCTCCGACTAATGAAGGCCATGTGGGCAGGGCTATAATGCAGGTGTCAGCCATTCCAACTCCCCCTGAGGATCCGGGAGAATCCCGAGCAAGTGACATTTAACCTAAGGGTTGGAAGATTGTCTTAGGCAGAAATGGGGAGACTTGGAGAGGGAGCACCATGAACAAAAGCTTGACCGCATGATGCCATGCTCAGAGAAGGGACCCCTGTCAAGAGTGCCCAAGACTGAGGAACAGAAGGAGACTGGGAAGGGCAGAAGCTGAAGAGGAGAGTTGGGACCATATAGGGCCCTGGACCCAAGTCTCTCAGCAATAGTAAGCCACTGGTGATTTCTGAGCAAGGGTGTCAAGATTAGGGAAGTGTTTCAAGAGGTGACAGGACTATAGGATCAGGGAGAGACCAGACGCAGAGCCCAGCTGGGAGAGGCCTGCATAGTCCCAGGAGGGACGATGGGTAGGCTGCTGGACCCAACCAGGGAAGTGTTGGAACTGAGAGGAAGAAACTCATCTCAGGGCCTTTTCTGGGGTAGAATCATCAGGCCGCTAAAAGGAGGTGAGGGAAAAGGAAACACAGGTCCACCAGGTCCCCAGAAGCCCTTGAGGCATTGAGACTGTATAATAGAGAAAGGAAGTACTCAGCAAGCAAGTTACATCCAGCTGGATGCACATGAACCCCACACCACCCCTGACAGTGTCCTGAGCAGTATAGCTTTGTATCTCCTTGTGCTATGTAGATTTTAACAAATTCACTTCTGTGTAATATTCAAATTGTCTGCAGAATACATCAGATATTTAAAATATTTAATTGCAAAAAGGTAAATTCAATGTCTTCATTATCATTTTGGATATATCTGGAAGCTAACAGAAAAAAATAATAAAGCAAGGAATCAATTCTATATAAATCTTAGATAACTTCCCTCTTTGTAGCATACAATAAATCATTTAATTTCATGTAGAAGTGGATGTATTAAAAAGCAAATTGCATTTATGGACTATACATGTACGTCTATAATATATATAATAAATATGGGATTATACATATATACATACTTTATACATTTGTTTAGAATCTGCTTTCTTCATCAATAACATTGTGACTGTGCAATATTCCATGGCAATAATTATATATCAACAACATCTGTTATCTTTTTGGGGGAGGATAATTATGGATTCATATGCAGTTGTAAGAAGTCATATGAAGAGATCCTGTGGACACATTGCCCTCTATTTCCCTCATTGGTAGCATCTTGGAAAACCATAGAATAATATCACAACCAGGATATTGACATTGAAACAATCCACAGATCTTAGTTGTATTTTACTTGTATTGTGTGTCTGTGTGTTTTTAATTTTTTGGAATTTTATGCGCCATTAATAATGATGATACATTAATGCCTGAATCCCATTATGTGCGTGAGCCAATCTATTTGTTGGACATCAAATCAGGACACTTTCAGCTGCAGGTAAAGAAACCATGACTCAAACTAGCATAAGCAGCAAGGGCATTCGCTATCTCACCTAGAAGACCATCTAGAGGTGGCGTCAGCTTCCTGGCTGGTTGATTCAGGTACCCAGTGACCCCCTTGAAGACCAGTGTTCTTTCCTTCTCTCTGCTGGGCCAGCCTCCTTAGGCTCGTAGCAAGATGGCTGCTGCAGTTCCACTAATTATTCCTAATTATTTCCTCAGGATAAAATCCTAGTTGTGGAATTGCTGGGTCAAAGGATACGTACATTTTTAAGGTTTTTGACATGTATTTTGTTCTGTTTTTTAAGTAGATATTCACTGGGGCCACTTCGTCCCTTTCATTGCTCGCTTACTCACTCATAAACTTTGCTGTCTGATTGGGTGATTCCTTCTCGTATGTTCCAGATAACTTCCAAGCCCCTGAGGAGGAGCTGGCCCTGACAGCCTTATTTCCCAACGGAGACTGTGAGGATGTTGGAAAGGGGTCTACAGCCTGTGATGGAGCTGTCCACACTCCTACTGAGCCTGCTGGAGACTCAAGATGAGGCTGGCCCCCTGGCCTGCCCAGGTTCTCATCTACAGCCTGGAGGCAGGCTCCTCCGTGCCCCCTGAGCCCCCGTGCCTCCCTGTTGACCTCGGGCTGGTGGTAACAGCAAAGGCCCCAGCTGCCAGGGCTACTGCACTGACAGTTACCAGCTACAGTGGGGCTTACTAAGCTAAGCAGGACCTAGGAAACTCCTCAGATCTGCTCACCCTCAATCACACTGAGGGTTTTTTGGTCTCTCTATACCGCAGTTTCTCTTTGCCATTGAGACAGAGGGCTGCTTTGAGATTTTGCAGTGCCGTGACACCTTGTGGCATGCTTGAATGAGCATTTCAAGTGTGGCTGGAAAGAACTCTGGATTAGAAGTCACCAGATGTGGAGGGGTGACCTTGGACATGTCACTCAATCTTTGGGGCTTCTGCTACTCAAACACATGACAGGTCTGCCAGTCCGGTGACAATCAACCAGGGGCCACGTTGCTTCTCCAAGCAGCATTAGAAACTTGTATATGTGGAGTATGAGTGTGAGTGTGTGTATTGAGGGATCACTGTGACAATGAGGTGCCCCTAGCATTTACTAGGCATCTCACAATGTGTAGGACAATCTCCAACAGCAAAGAATCATTCTACTCCAAATGCTAATTGTTCAAAAAGCTTCTCTTGGAGAAGCTCTGAATGAGCGAATCCCTTCTGAAATTCTAGGAAGAGTCTCCCAGAGCAGGAAAGTTTGTGTGTCCTGGACCTGGGCTTCCAGAGCAAGCCAGAATGAAGACCATACCACTGCCGTGGGAACCTGATGGGCCAGGGCCAAGATATCTGTGCTGTAGGCCCAGGACAGAACTAGCCTTGCATGCCCATGAGAAGAAAGGGACCTCTTTCTTCTTATTATTGATATTGACTTTCTGTGCCAAGTCCTTTGAGAATAAGGATGCTGGGAACTGCCCACAGCACCAAACAGAAGGAAAGTTATAGGCATGGATTATGACATAGGATTTGCTCTCGATCTTAGGCCCTCGCCCAAGGTCAAAGCAAACCCAGCCCAGAGGTGCCGAGTTCCTGAATCCATTTTTCTCTGTCTATGAGTCAGACAGAGTCAGTGATGTTCCCTTAAAAGCTAGGAAGGCCATCTGTCACTCACAGAAGGAGTTTTGCATTACCTCCCTTGCCTTCCTCACCTGCCCTTGGGGAAATCCAGTCTTTGGACTGGCGAGAGTGGCCTCTAGTTTTCTCTAGTGGAAAGTACCGTCCCTGCAGGGAGCTGAATTCATTCATTCATGGATGACTCGCTAAGCATTGTGTAATGGTGTCTGCTCAGTGCTCTGCGAGGTGCTGCCCAGTTTCTATTAGTCATTCTGGCTCTCTCTAAGGTAGGGCCAAAATGGGAAACCTGTGGCTGAGGGGCTCTGTGATACCGAGGTTGGGCCGTCCCTACCCTCTGCCTCAATTTATTCTCTATAATAAGAAGCCTAATGCTACCCCTCCTCTGCCTCATGGGGCTAGTGTGAGGGCAAGCAGGATGGCATTTTATTTGGGGGTTGGTTAGCAGCAGGGGTCAGTTTAACAAGGCAAGGCTGTCTCACCCATAGATGCACCCAGCTGACTTAAGAATGAACTCAATGAATGACTGTTGATTTTGTTTTAAAAATGGAGAGAGGTATTTTTGAAGCCGCTGTGTTTTTCTATTTCTCTGTTAATTTCATTGTAATAATTTGGTTGGAGTTTTATTATTTGGTGAGGGAAGGGAGCTTTTTTTTTAAGTCAGGAAATTGTCTATGGCAGAAGTTACAAGTCAGCAGCCTCTGCTGAGTCTAAAAATCTTTTGCATTTGGTGCCAACATTTGAAACTTGAGAGATTGCAGATTAAAAAAAAAAGCTAGTTTTCTGGGTGGAGGATGGGACATGTCACCGTCTCAAGTTTGCTGCAATCCCCCTTGACACACAATTTAAGCCTCCCTCCTGCCCACCTACCCCACACCTTTACTGTATTTCACTCATACATATGCCCCCTGCCTAGTTCTGGTCCTGGTGGGCATTTGAATTTGCAAGCCTCTGGTGTAAAGGGTGGTTTTTTATTGTGTTTTCATTACCTTTGGTATTTCCTGTGAATTGTTAGAAAGAAGGCCTTTTTTTTATACTAAGATTCAGGTTCTGCCTCCCAACTGATAAACACAGGACTGAGATCCTTAGAGGCCTCTTGTGGCTTCTTTGAGCCATGGCTAAGATAAGCACCATTCTTTTAGAAATAGTCTAGTAGCAGTTTTCTAGCCGACAGACTTAAGTGCCAGAAGGGATGGCCTTGGTGATGGGTCCCTTCCCCAAAGACCCTTACAAAACACAAAGATTGGTGGGCCTGTCTGAGGGCAGAGGCCCTGGCTTGGGTCAGTGGTACCAGGAGCCACTGGTGAGGGGCCTCCAGTCAGGTCACAGTCTGGGCTCTTGGATACTAATCTTTTTAATATGGTACTAGTTGTTCTGCTTCTGACTTGAATTGGTAATTTATATCTAATAAAACCAAACAGTACCTCATTGCTGTCTTACTGAAAACAGAATGGATCTCCCCCTTTATTCTCATAAGGTGTTCTTGCAGGAGCCCTGGGGAGCAGGGCATCTGGGCAAGTGATGGGAGCTTTTGGAATAGTCTGGCCTGAAAGTCCACCAGTCCCATCCTGGGTGACATCTCCACAACCCTGTTAGCTGGGATTGGAAAACATGTAGCTGGAAAGTAAATATTTAAAAAGATTTTTTTAAAAGATAGCATTTAGCTTGGCATTTAAGAGAGAGTGTGTGTGTGTGTGTGTGTGCATACACACACACATATCTAAAAGATAAAATGGCCTTAACTGAGTTTCAAAGAGCCCTTTGTAATATTTGTGTCACAGTTTCTCTCCTCTCAAAGTATTTGTCTCCCAGACTTATCACACAAGAGGAGTCCATAGGTTGTCAAACCCAAAATAGAGCAAACTTGCAAAGGGGCTAAGGGCTGAGGCCCCCAAACCTGTGATCTAAACAAGCCCCTCTTACCCAGCACAGAGGATCTAAGACCCATCCTCACTGGGGAAGGTTGAAGACAGCCTCGTTAACCTGAAAGCACTCTATACTTCCAAGTGTAGCAGACCCACACTGCCAGGCTGCTCCCATGTGTTCAGGAGGCCTGCTCTTTGTCCTGTCCAGGTGGCAGACACAGCCAGCACAGTGGAGGAAGCAGGTTGTTTTGTAACCAAGGGTGTATAACCACCTTCTGACCTGTTTTGTGTGTTAGTGGATCAAGGATTGAGACAGATGTGGAATTTGGCCTGGACAGGCTATCATTTGAGTAATCTTGGAGTTCAAGGGGAAATGGGGCACAGGCAGGGTAGCCAACCAAGATCCTGCACGAATGCTCAGATGACTGGCTCCTGAGCCAGAGCTCACTGGTTGCATTATATGTGCAGCTGCCTACCTGGGAGTAGAGGCAGAACCCACCCCACTGGGCCTCATATTGGTTTACATGGATTTCAGAATCCAACTCCAAGGGACCAGGGTGTGGGATAGCTCCGGTCCAAAGTCAGGCTGGGCACTGGGCCCACTCTGGTGCCAGGGCTTTGGCAAGATTGAGAACCCCGCCTGGCTTCCTCACTGAGCTCCTCACCCCATCTGGGGCTCCTGCTGCTTGTTCCTTGGCAGGTGAAATTCAGAGACCCTCGGGGAGGAGTTCAGACTTTAAGTGTGAAGTCAGCCTTCTTTCTGTCCTGCTCTGTGCTTATCTGGAGCAATTAGGTACTCAGCTTAGTCCTGGTGACCAAGCCCTCATTCTGAGCCCTGGTTGCAGAAACTGGGTCTCTGTCTTGTCACCCATCCGTCCCTCAGTGGGTAACAAGGTCTTCTGAGAGCAGGGTGTTGCCTCGGATCATTACTCCAACCTCAGACGACCCTCACCGTGGCCATCTACTGTCCCGAGTACATTGCCTGCTCCAGAATTCCTCATTGCCCGGGCAGCCACTCCCAGCCCCTTGCTCCCTGATAGGAGTGGGTCTTACCTTCTACCTCTGACCCCTGGTCTGGTCTGGCCCAGCATGCACCAGCACCAAAGAGCAGTCAAGACCAGTGAAACAGGCCTGAATGAGTGGTCAGGGACAACAAGACCTCAGCTAGGTCCAAATCAGCCCTAAGACAACACTAGGCCCATATGTACCTTTAGGTTTTCTAGCTGCCACATTAGAAAAAAAAAGAAACAGGTGAAATGCATTTTAATAATGTGTTCTATTTAACCCAGTATGGCAAAAAGACTATCACTTCAACTGTAAATATAAAAAAATTTAAGAGACATTTTGCATCTTTGAAATCCTGTGAGAATTTTATACTTACAACCCAATTCAGATATTTTTTTTTTTCCAAAATATTTGATCTGCAATCAGATTTTGTTAAAGGTATAGCTGAAAAAATAGATTCATATCGTCAGATTGTTCCAAATATACTTAAAAGTTTTCTAAAAACTAAATTGAGTCTTTAAATTTCAATGGCATGAAATGACAAATCAGTTCCTAGGTTGCAGTAGCCACATTTTTTCTGTGAAATAGCACCTGTGCCTAGTGGCTGCCAGAAGGGACAGAGAGGGTCTAGAACTCTGGAAATGTGTAGGAGACCTGTTTTGGGGGTTTCACTGTGGCCCCTCCCACCCCAGGCACTTGACCAGAGCTGGTTGGTCATTCCAGACACCCCAGGACGGGGGAGAGAGTGGTTTCCAGCTTCAGCTTGTCCAGGCCAGCCTCCTGGTTGCCCAGAATGGGAGTTGCCCTCCTGAACATCGTCCTTAAAAGGAATGCAGCCCAGCGTCTCCAAAGGCTTCCCAGGGTCTTTTGCACCTCAGTCCACCCAGGCCAATTGCAGCCCCAGCCAGGCGTTTCCCTCAGACCCGTAACCCCACCCCCGGAAGGTCCATGCCACCGGCTGCATCCCAGCTCTGCTCCCAGGAGCAAAGCATTTCCTCTGGAAGCATGTGGCTCCAGAGCTTCCAGCCTCGTGGCCAGTCCCTGAGACGGAAGCTCCGAGGTTTACTACGTGCTCTTCTGGGCCAAACCCTGATTAAAGCACCTCCCCCACAAGCAGCCCTGCCAGGTAGGTGGACCTGCCCCTGCTACGGCAGGGCTCTGGTGACCGACCCCACGACCACAGCAGGTCTAAGTGGCAGCGCAGGGATTTGATCCCGCATGTCCTGGCTCCGACGCCTACCCTTTCCACCCCATCACACTGCAGCTCAAAATACAATCAAGCCCAGGACAGACAACCGAGCCCTTCTAAGACCCAGGACTTAAATGCCAAGCTGCTGAGGGTTGAGGGATTGAGGTGCGTGATTAGAGGGCGCTCGCCGCTTCGCGATTGTGACCACTAGAGGGCGCCGCACGAGTCATGTTCCCGGCAAAACACAGACTGAATCCCCCCTCAAAGGAGACACACAGGCACAGAAAGCAGGTCCGGTTTTTTCTCTTCACCCTGCCAGAGGCCCCGGCCCAGCCAGTACCTGTGCGAGCACACAGCTGACCTCGTTTGGCCTTTGAGATGTCTTGTATTGATGCCGAGGTTCTTGTTCACGGAGTCGAAGAATGAACCTCACAAACACTCAAAGTAGGAGAGCAAGTGAGAGGCTTCTTTTATTTAGAGATAAAGTAAGAGGAAAATGCTCCTGGCTTGCACCAGGTGGGGACAAGAGATTCCGGGCTGGTGCGTTGTCCAGGGGATTTATAGGCGGTTGAGAGACAAAGGGCTAGGGGTGCACACCTGCCAGATGGTCCTAAAATGTTTATTTTTGAAGAGATACGAAGTTTTTTATCAGTGGGTTATTTTTCAAAGTTAGCTTAACACAAGAAATTTACTGCTTTGATTTTTGTTTTTAGGATAACAGCTTCTGTCTGGTAGCATATTAATCAAGACTGTGTACCTTGCCTCCAGTGTGGGCTGAGCTACTGTCTGTTTGATTAAAATGCAATCTTGGCTTTAAGATAGAATTCTTCCTGAATAAGCTGGGCCTTTGAGCAGGTGTTAAAGTAAATTTGACAATGGTATGTTTTAATTGACACAGTGAAAATATAGGCTATGCTGAGATACTTTTTTTTATCCGGGGAGTATTCAAACTTCTAGGTCAAGTTGCTCTTGGCTTTTTAGTTTTAACTAATTTCGTTGAAGAATGCTTAGTTCCTAGTTTGATATTTTACTTTAGAGAATCAACGTGACTTTGGCTTTGCTTAATTGTTTAATACAGAGTTTTGGTAGGGGTATTTTTCCAGAGGCCCTTACCCTACTCTGACTACACCCATGGTCCCTGTCTCAGTATCACTCTTAAGTTTGGAGGGAGATAGCTATTTATCAGCAGAGTAATGAGTAGGAATTCTTCCGTGATTTTAATATGTCCTAAGTCTCTGAAAAAAGAGCTCTTTTTAAAGTGTTGGAGAGGGCAAGGGTTTTGGAGACATAGGTCTGAATCCCAGCCTTGTGCCAGTAACCGACCCTGCATGTGTCCATTCATCCAACAAACATTTATTGAGCATTTACTGTGTGTCTGACACTTCCACTTAATATAGGGGACACTGAGATGAATAAGATATGACTGTGCCCTTGAGTAGTTCCTTGAACAACTGGGACGTAGGCAGAGATGTGATTATAGCTAAGGGGTGAAGGTTGTAAGGAGACATATGGATAGGGTGATCAAGGAAGGCTTCCTGGGGGAAGGCTGCTTGACTGGGGCTCAAGTCATGGGGTGGTGCTTGAGGTGGGGGGAAGTTTTAAAGACAGAAGGAAGAGCAGGTCAGAGACAAGGCACATGACTGCCTGTCTGCTCTGGGAGCTCCAGCAGTTCCAGGTGACTAAAGTATGTCATGCCAGGGCAGAGGGCTTTGGACATAAAAATGAACGGTAAGCAGGCTTAGGTGGAGGGGAAGTACTGGAAGAGCTTGGAGGATAGAGTCCTAGTCTTTCTTGGTTTTGATCTAGCTTCTGGCTGGCTATGAAGAATGCGCCACGGAACTGTGAAATGGTAAGCAGGAAGCCAAGACTGTTGGCAGCTGCTCAGCCAGGAAAGAAGAGGGGCAGCCAGGACTAGTGGGTAATGGACTGCGATGGAAGCCTGGGCTGGCGTGAGAGATATTAGGGAGATAAGATCTGTACCCCCCCGGGCCCTGCTTCAATAGCTGGTGGATGCCCACACTGAAATCGAGGCAGGAGACCCGCATTGGGGTGGGAGTGGGGTGGGGTGTGGACAGTGTGTCCAGCTTTGAGGTGGTCAAGTGAAGGAGTACAAGCAGAGATGTCTGGTAGGTGTGTGAGTCAAACACAGAAGAACAAAGCGTAAGAATAAAGCCCAAGATGGAGGCTGAGGGTTTCGAGGAGCAGAGGCAGTGGTCAGAGTAGAGTTTCGAAAGATTGCTCTGACTAAAGAGTGCAGGATGGAATGGAGAGGGAGAAACCACAGGCCTGAGACAGCCATACAGGCCGGGGAGCAGAGTCCCAAAGGAGCAAGGGGCCCCTCACAGGGTTCCCTTGTAGCTCAGATGAGGTTGTGGCAATTATAAACACAGCATCCGAGCCAGAGACACTCTTGTCCACCCATCATGTCTTCTCTTTGAAGAGTAGAGAAGGCAAACTGGCCACCTCTCTGTTTTAAAACATTCTGAATTAGTTGCCAACTTTATTTGTATATTTTTATTGAGATATAATTGACATAGCATTGTATTAGTTTTAGGCATACAACATAATGCTTTGGGATATCCACATATTGTGAAATAATTACCACAATAAGGTTAGTTAACATCTGTCACCACATGGTTATAATTTTTTTCTTGTGATCAGAATTTTTTAAGATTTACTCTTTAGCAACTTTCAAATACACAATATTGTTAGCTATAGTCACCATGCTGTACATTATATCCTCAGAACTTCTTTTGCTTATAACCATAAGTTTGTACCTTGTGACGCCCTTCACCCACTTCATCTAAGTTTCCAACATTTAAAATTCAGATTTCACATGAATTTCTGGCTTTTCTCAGAAAAATCATAAACTCTCACAAGGGTAGCTCCACATTTTTTTCACAGCAACACAGCAGGAGCTGAGCGACCACTGCTGTCTTTAGCTGGGCCTCTTACTCTTCATTTTGTCACAGTCACCACCACCCCCTACTACCTCCCTGACACTCAGTTGCCAGTCCCCAGCCTGTTGAACTGGTATTTTCTTACACTAGGAGTTATTCACTCATTTACATTACGTGTTAGCATTTGTTTGTGATTCCTCTAGGAGGTTGGGGCACACAGGTGTCTTTATGTGAGAGATCGGCCAAAATGTCTCTGTGAATGATATTCCCAAACCTTCCTGTTTATTTTTCACGCATGCTTCCTAGGGAAAGTGCCTTACAAATCTGAGCTACAGTTTCTTCAAGAGTGTTTAATAATTATGTTTAATTTATTTGAATAACAATAACTTAAGAATACTAATTAAAAAAAATTTCACAGTGTGCTCAAATATATTATTGACCAAAGTTTAATTCAACCACAAAATACTGGTTTGTGCCATGACGCTGCATTGTTTTGAGAAGGCCTCAGAAATGATCTTTAGTGATCACTATCCACTTGGACAATGCAAGGTTAGTGGCTTAAAAATGCCACCTTTTGTCACCAATCTTTCTTATAGCTTTCTCAGTGCTGGTTGTTGGGTTGGCTACTGAAGCTGGTATAAGACTGCACATGGTGGTCACAAGAGCCACTTCAAATTAGATATATTAAAAACCAAGAACCCATTGATGTGGGGGGAGAGAGGATATGGGCAGATGGAAGGCAAAAATGGGAAAAAAAATTTTTCCCTTTGGAACACTGTTCGTTATTATTCCTATTGTAACTATTATTATTAACTATAATTTACTATCATTATTAACTATTCCAAATGTAAACAAATCCTTCATTGTTCACCTTTATTATAAGCCAGTGATCACTTAGGGATTCATTATGATAATAAATAATTTCTATAAAGATTTCTTTTTAAGACGGGCTATGCTTTTAAAAATTTTGAAAATCACTTGTCTTTGCCCTACCGCTACCCGAAGGGCTTGGCTGGGAGGGGAAGGAGCACTGCAGGAAGACCGCCTGAGCAGCAGGTGGCGCTGCGAAAACCGCGAGCACCTTCCCTCAACACTCTTTCTCTCAGCAATGGCTGGTGACGGTAGGGGGCCTCTCTCTAGGGGTGGCTATTCTGAAGCCTGATCCCACGTGCTGAAGACTGTCCCCCATCCCTGCGAAAGCGTTGACCTCGGGGAGAGTTGGAGAAAACTATGAATCTCTCCGTGCACACTTCTGTGCAGGACGGGGAGGCGGCAGTAGCGGACCGGACCACGCGGACCGGAGGAGAGAGAATTCGCTCCGGGCGGCAGGCAGGGCGGCGGGCAGGCCCGGGGCGGGCGGGGTCCTGGGTGAGAAGCGAGCCGCCGGCCTGAGTAGGCTGCTGACTGAGCGGCGCACCCGGGGAGCGAGGAGGCGCAGTGGAGTGCACTGGCCGGGAGCTGACAGATACACGGCGCAGCCGGGACGGCGAGCGAGCGGGTGGGCGAGTGCGGTACGCAGCCATGATCACCTCAGCCGGTGAGTGTGACCCCAGCCGGCGCCGAAAGGGAGGAGCCGCCGCGCCGGCTTTTAGCTGAGTCAGGGCCGGTGACTGGGCATCTCCCGGCGGAGCGCCGGCCTGCGCGGCCCTTCGCTGCTCAGCGCCCACCCCCCGGGGCGGGGGCTGGCAGTCTGGCCGGGCCTCTGCGGGCCCCGGGATCCCCTCCGGCCCGGGGGAATCGCGCGGTGCCCGCCGCCTGGGCATCCCTGCTCAGCCACACCCCCGTGCCCGGCCCCGAGGGGCTTTCTGTGTTCTTCTCCGACTAGAGGCATTTTCCTTAATTCTGTCCCTCCCGAAGTTGGCCCTGTGGGGCCGCCCGGTCTCAACCCTTCGCAGGTTGTTGGCCTGGGATGTTCGACTGTGCGGTCTGACAGTAAGGCACCCTAACTCCTCCGTAAGTGCTTCTGGACCCGGCCCAGCTCCGTTCTCCTTAGGGTGAACTCTGAAATTAGATTTGAGCTGGTTTCTGGGTGTGTTCCAAGGGTATTCAGTTAAAGCACCCACAGAACTTTGTGTTGAGAGAAGACAACAGCCTGAGGACAGCATTAATCTGAGAACCAGCCTATGGTTTTGAGGCGAGGTGCACAGTAAATACTCTGCATTGAAGAAAGAACTCGTGGGTGTGCGGAGCAGGTTTCCTCTACTTAATCGTCTTATACATAGATTCGTGCAGTGACTTTTGAAATGGGATAAGCTATAGAAATAAAGCCCCCCCCACAGGTTGATGTGCAGTATCTGTCCACACCCTTGGTGCGCTTTCTTCTTGCCTGCTTACACACCCTTTCCTCGTCCTGTTTTACTCCACACTTGTCCCACAAGTACTTTGTTATAAACAAACTGATCAGAAGACTGTAACTTGCGCTTTTAAGGAACTAAAAACCGTCTATTTAGGAGGGTTGCTTAAAGAAATTGGTGGAGATTCTGGGGACATACTAGGTTATTTTCAAAGCCTTGAGGAGGCAGTCACCTGTACCTGGAATTAGACTTTTATCCCCAAAGGTTACAAAGATTCAGAGAGAAGTTTTAGTTCAATATAAGAAAGAGCTTTTCCATTCAGGTTTCTTGTCACTTGTAAATGTAGACCGTATTCTGTCTCAAATTCATCCATTACCTCTGCTGCTTCTTAGCCCAAACCACCTTCATTTCTTGCCTGGGTTACTATAACAACCTTAAGATTGTTTTTCCACAGTTGCCTTATACTGTCCATTACTGTTGGGAGTCAGAGTGTTCTTTTTAAAACTGATCACACAATATCATTCCTTGCTTAAAATCCTCCAGTGCTTTCTTTTGGGTTTAGAATAAATTCCAGACTTACAACCAAAGACCTACATGATCTGAACCCTGCCTTGTTTTGTACTACTCTCCATCACTCACTACACCCACCCTAATCACACTGGCCTCTTTCCTGTTCCTTAAATATGCCCATTTCTCTCCTACTTCGGGGCCCTTCCACATTTTCTTCCCTTTTTCTAGACTCTTCTTCCTCAAGTTTTCCCTTAGCTTCTCAATCTTCAATCTCAGCTCAAATTTTATTCTTTGCTGATCAGTCTTTTAAAACATGCTGCCTCTCTTCCCCTTAGCTTTCCCGTCCATTCATCACAGCCCTTTAATTACTTAGTTTATATACCCGATTACTGTCTTTCTCTTGTAGAACTTTGGCTGGGGAACCTGTTTTTTTCCTAATTCTTAGAACACTGCCAAGCAGAAGTTCAAAAGTATGTCTTGTATGAAGAAATTAGTCAGCTAATCAAATCAGTACCTAGAGTATTTTAGGTAGAGGCTGGAAAAGCAGTTGTGGGAATATGAGAGAATTTATACCAGTTGAGGGTGGCAGGAGTAGTGATTTTTGAGTTCCTGCTCTGAGACTCTGTGATGATACTATAATGCACAGTTGAAAAACACAGGGTTTAAGGGCACCAACCCCTATATAGTTGAAAATCTATGTATAACTTTTGACTCCCCCAGAACTGAACTACTAATAGTCTACTGTTGATTGGAAGCCTTACTGATAACATAGTCAATTAACATATACTTTGTATGTTATATGTGTTATATACTGTATTCTTAAAATACAGTAAGCCAAAGAAAAGAAAACATTTTTTCAAACTTTCGCATTAACTTTTTCAATATATTTGTTGAAAGGAATCTTCATATAAGTGAACCTGTGCAGTTCAAACCCTTCTTCAAGGGTCAAGTATATTTGTTACATTTACTGGATTACTTAACTAGCTTCTGCTCCAAACCTCTTGTCACCTTGTTTCCTGTCCTTTAGCTCACAGTGGCTTAGGATCTGACCCAGTTGGTAAACAGGGCAGCATCATGGTTCCAATGTGTATTAGTTTCTTCGTCCATTTATTCCCTAGGCACTTGCTAGGCACTAAGAACACAGTGGCAAATAAGAGATCAACATGCACTGTTAAATTTTTCAAGAGGTTTGGTTGTGGAAGAGAGTGGAGCCACCCTCAAGAGTACATTTTTAACAAGTTCCCAGGCATTGGGTAATGCTACTGGTCCAGGGACTGCATTTTTTTTTT